>AP025072.1:23434185-23604660 GCA_036186865.1 Eustoma russellianum
TAGTTGATTCTATTTTATTTACTTAGGTATTTTTTTGGTAGAAACTATAAAACATGAATATGATTTCTAATGAATATTTTAGAAGAAATAGAATTTAGAAGTTTGAATAAAATACCAAGATATTTGTGAATATGTATTTTAATTTTAAATCTTCTATCTGAATTATTCCCAGTTGCTGCATACAACAAACCATTGAAGGCGTATCAATAAGCGTCTGTTACTGAAATTCCTTCAGTTAATGACCATCTATAGGCTACAAGTGAAATCTACTTAACTGTAACCCGCTCAAAAATAAATAAATGAATTAATAAAAACAAAAGTCTGTAAGGATGTCTTTTAATAATGGACACCAACAGGCAATATGAACCTTGACTACTGGTGTGCACAAAAAGGAGTTAGCTATCCAAATTATTCATGTCTCCTGCGAAAATTACTATGTATTGCCCATTTTGTGAAATAATAATGATGATTGTATATTGTTGCGATATGTTATATTATTGGGTATTCTTTTTTTATATACCATTATTGACAGTATATTCTTGTCCCTCATCATGGCCTATTTCATGGTAATTTTCTCAAATTAATGTATAGTGACATTCTGAAATACTTGAACCATAAGTGGGTTAAGCATGGAAATGCATATATACATATATACATATATACACACACACGTATGCATTGCATACATGTATATGTATTTGACACATCATAGTCCCAGATACAACAATAACAACAACATTACCCCATTGCTTTAGAGGCTCCCGTCTATGGCGGGGTTAAGGGGTCGGATGTACGCGACTATATTCATGTGTTAAAAGCACATAGAGATTATTTCCTGATGACCCATAATGATGCGTCAAGCTTTGTCGATCAGCTACTCCTTCACAATATAAGAAACACAGCCAATTTAGTGAGTTATTTTGCTTTATTCCATCATATTCCAAAGTCAAAAAATTGTGTGTCCTTAACTCCTTTGGAAATGGACACATCATATTTCTAGATAGCAGTCCCGTAATATTTCCTTTCGAAAATCTCGAATTCAACTTAGCGATCCTTCCTCCCAAAGGGGAAAACGTACAATAGTTTGCCAAAGAGTAAATCCCATACTTTTATATCAGCGAAACCAATGTCCCAAAATGTGTTAAAAAGAAAAAAAAAGAAATGGCAGTCATGCTAGCACTTTAACTTAACCAAAGCTAAATTGTAACGCATTTAATAAGCATAAATAACCAAATTTGCAAAAATTATTTCAAATTGTATCGAATTTATGACTCCCTCTCGTAGTCTCGTTAGCGTTTCTGTCTCCTGCATTTTGGATATCGCCTCCAACTTGGTTCCTTCTTCCTCCTTTTGGACTATAAAGAAAAGAATATCCGTCGACTTTTGGAGTCCCTTAATCTCAGCGATCCTAAAATCAACCTTGTCTTTGTCCATTCTGATGACTGTCCACAAGGTCTTCGAGCATGCAAGTGTAGCCTCCTTACCAAGTTCATATCTGTCCAGGAGATACCTTTGTGTAGCGTGCATGAAAACAGTTCAATATAAGAATTAAATAGACATATGAATTGTACCGCCCCGTCCGGGACTACGGTCTCGGCACGGTGCACTCTGCCACGAGAAGTACAAGGCGTCAATAATATTTATGTACAAATCGTCATAACATGTATCGATGAGCGGAAGCAAAGTAACATAAACAGAAATAAACATCGACATAAGTACATCCTAATACATCTGAAGTAGTGTAATCAATACATCACTGGTACAAAATATCATAAAACAGAGCTGAATATCAAAATACGAAAGGTGCCACTGGCGGCTACTAGTCAGCTATCCACACCTAGTCTCGAGGCTCATCCTCTATGAACTCTGGCTCGGGATCCTGTGGGTCTGCATGGCAAAATAGAGGGGTGAGCGATAACAAATCGCTTAGCAAGTATTTCCGCCTAGATTCGTCAAGTGGATCATGCATGGGGACTGGGGAAGTAGGTAATACAGTGAAGTATAGCACGAATATCATATATACCACATGTATGGAGATAACAGTGAAGAAATCAACAAAGGTAACTAGTACAGTAAATCCGACAAATATCATACAAGAGAAGAATATCATAGATAAAGAGCATCATAAATTAAACAGATTCTTCCTTTGATCATCCTTATCTTAGCATATAGTCGGTATCATTCTTATGTGCGATCTTTTCGATTTTGTTTCTTGTTGTTCTTTAATCATACTGGGCCACGTACTACGAGAGTCATATCTTAGGGGACTAGAGGATTCATGAGACATGATCGTGATGTATGCATCATAAAACTTTTGAAAAACATTTCATTCCATACGTACATAAACATGACATGACATGATTGACTATAGCACTTTTCGTAACATAGGAATGGTACCCACGACATATCAAATGACTCCCCGAATAGCCACAAGTACCGTCTATGAATCTCGATGGTCCAACCAAGATTTTACATCATACGTACATAGGACTGACGGTGACGTGTTATAACAGAGAACCCGAGTCCCGGATGCGGTGTTACACTCTGCAATAACGTATTTTGCCCCTGACATCCTCCCCCAGGACCAGACATCAAGCAGCTCTCCATACAAAACGTCGTAGACGTAACTAAAAGGCAGAGATCCCTTGTCCCGGACAAGGTGTTACACTCAGCCAGTAGATCATACGCATACAGAAAGGTAGAGAACCCTTGTCCCTGACAAGGTGTTACACTCAACCACACATACATACATCTCGTGGTAAAATTCCTTAAATCATGAAAACTTTAAAACATTTCTTGTAGAAATCATTTTATAAACATGTTCGTAAATAAACTCATTGTGTTGAAAATCATGAAGACAACATGCATGAGAGAATGCTTAACATAGGTCTCTTTTTGGAATTAGCGTCACGATTATTCTTGATTTGAATTATATACTTATTTGTTACATAGATGTATTTACTTAATATTTATTCCACTAGCTTGTCTTATTTGGGCGAAATTGCCCCTCTCGGTCATGTCTTATCATACATGCATATCTTAATTTCTCTGACTTGAGGTATTAAGCATTTATGCTATTTGCTTACATATTATACATATTGTTATGCCCCGCACCCTCTGTAGGATAATTAAAAGTCAAAGAAGGAATTAAAGGAGATTAATGAAAGTCAACGGTAATAATTAGGAATTAAGTATAAGGATTAATTAGAAATTAATGGGAGGATTCAATATTAGAATTAATGTATATTTAATTTTAGAATGAAATAATAAAGGTTTATCTTTTAAGATAAATAAGATAATAGATGTAATTTAGAAACTCCAAATCTTACCCTATTCCCTATTAAACTGACAACGTCAGTTTTCTTTCTCCCATTAACATACGTCGACTTTCCTTCCCTCCTAAGCCCTAGCCGTTCCCCAAAGGTGTAGGAGAGGAAGACATCCTTAGGTTTTGATCCAAACTCCGTCCGTTCTTCAATCCGTCTTCGAGTAATCAAAGGCAAGTAATCATCTTATAAGTTCCTACGTTTTGTGAAAGAGAAATGGCCTATTTGGTTACCAAATTGGATCACCATGCAGTAGTTTCGTTTTGTGATTTTTTATATATGATCTATGTGCTTTGGTTTCGAGTTTTGGCCGATGTATATGAAAAAGCATTCGTTGTTGTTGTTGATTATGTGAAATCCTGCAAATCCCTCCCCCGTGAATCCCTTTTTGTTGTGATTTCGTTGATGCGTGGGTTTGAGGGAAAAGGTGGGATTTTTGGGGTAGATGAGGTTGGAAAAAGTGCGTACTAGGCTTGGATTTCGTTTGCGATGTGCGTAGCGTTGAATCTTTAGTATTAAGCGTGAATGATAGCAGGATTAGGCTTGAATGAAATGGGTGGATGGAGATTGGAAACGTTGGCTGAGATCTGCAGAAAATCGCAGAAGAATTTCTGGAAAAACGCTGACATCGATCGATCGATGTCAGAGATCGATGTCCTCTGTTGGACATCGATTGATCGATGTGTGAGAGACTGAGAGATCGATGTCCTCTGTTGGACATCGATCGATCAATGTAGGTGAGGGTTGAGAGATCGATGTCCATTGACGGACATCGATCGATCGATGTATAGGAGGGCTGAGAGATCGATGTGCTCTGTTGGACATCGATCGATCGATGTGAGGGTATGATGTCACATCGATCGATCGAAGTGAGGGGATGATGTCCATCAGTTTTATGGGAAAATAGAGGAAGGAAGAGGGAAGCTCGGGGAGTCTTTTGGTGACCTTAGAGACTTCTTAAGACTTGATTAAGGATAGTCTAAGTCTGGGGAACATGACTTAGCATGGTGAATCTAATGGGTGATTTTAAAGGGGTCTCGAATCGAATTTCCATGTGGATGACTTAGAAGGGTTAGGAAATGAACGTACGAGGTGTCTAAGAGTTTAATGATGGGAGTGCTCACAGTCGTGTATGAAGTTTGGTAGCAAGATTAAGTGATGACGATCTAGTTAAAGCCTAAGCGTTGAAGTGTAAGCTAGAGAAATCTTGTGTGTGTTACTTGTACTTGCGCATGTGAATATGAACTGCATATGTGAACGAGAAATGTGATTGAAACGAGGAGTCTTGCATCATCGCACGTGTATTGCATATGGTTTTGAAAAGGAGATGTGCTTCGGTACATATTTGCGAAGGTGACCTGTAATGTAAACCGGGATGGAAATATAAGTCGGGACGCATTGCAGGGCACAAAAGGCTGTAACGTAAACCGGGATGGAAATATAAGCCGGGGCGCGTTACAGGGTATAAAGTCCTCTCCAATGTTAATCGGGATGGAAATATAAGCCGAGGTGCATTGCAGAGTTTTACGAGATCTGTGATGTAAATCGGGATGGAAATATAAGCCGAGGCGCATCATAGAGCATACGAGCCTGTAACGTAAACCGGGATGGAAATATAAGCCGGGGCGCGTTGCAGGGTAACGAGTTACGAGACCGGACATTGTGACATGCATTGCACTGATTTCGAAAAGAAATGGCTCATGCATTTGTGATTATGTAGTGTAGTGCATATTTTGACATGCATCACAAGAGTCGTTGTGGTATGGATGTGCGTGGTAATTGATTGCCAGTGAACGGTTAATTGCGTTCGAATTGCTATACTTGCTGTTACGTGATTCGTTTATTTATTTGGAACTTTTACAAGACATGTGCCCCACAATTCCCTTGAATTATATATTACTCATGTCTTGCCATGTGTTGATCCTGTATGTCTTATAAGCGGGTTACTTGCTAGCGTTTTTCGCTAAGGGTACTACTTTTGTGATTGCAGATGAGCCTAGCTATGACATGATATTCATAGAAGACGATGGCGAGTGGGCTGAATGGGATATATAGAGACATGTTGGGAGTTTGTCGAGACAGTTGTTATTAATTCCATTTCTTTTATATACTTGGGGATTAGGTTGTTATTCTCTTTGAGATTTTATTATCATTTGATGTATGGAAATTGATGGTGGAGATTCATTAGATGCATGTTTCCGCACTTATTTCTCTACGTCATTGATGATGTGTATTTGAGAGATGAGACGTCTTGTAGTCTTCTCAGTAAGCTACGACGGGTGTACCGGTTCGGATTCCGCTGTCCGGGTCGGGGCGCTACAGGTGGTATCAGAGCCTAGGCTTCAGATCTACCTCGGAGACCTAGGTTATGACATGTAGAGTCTTAAGATATGATCTTCACCTTAAGTTGATCTTTAAGTCTAAGTATGCAATCCTAGATTTAAGTTTGATTGGGATGGGTGTGTGTACGAGCGCGACTAAAAGTAATCAATAAATGTTAGTTATTTTAACTTATGAATCCCGTCTTGTACAACAGTATGGACCCCAAGCATTTAATCTTGGAACTGCTTGATACTAATAAGCGTGATCTTGCAGAAAATGCCTCCTAGACGTGATAATCAAGGAAACGGTGGCAATGGGAACAACAATAACCCTCCACCACAACCACCTCCAGTCTTAGTACCCCAAACGCTGATTGATGCTATCACAGTGATAGCACAAGGTGTTGCGCAACAACAGCAACAACCCCCTCCGCCACCACCGTCACAGCACGGCATTAGGTATTATATTGGGGAGATGCGCAAGATGCATGCTCCAACCTTTGAAGGAACCACTGATCTTGAGGTGGCTGGATTTTGGAAGGATGAAATTGAGAAATGCTTCAGGCTTGTGCAAGTGCCTGAAGAACTGAAGGTGGATGTAGTCACACCCCTACTGATTGGCAGAGCTAATGCCTGGTGGAACGGCATCCTGCCTAAGATGACTCCTCCTATCTAGTGGAGTCAGTTTGTGCAGGCCTACAAAGACTACTACGTGCCTGAGACTGCCGTTTTAGAGAAGATGAGGCAGTTTGATAAGTTTGAGCAAGGGAGGATGACGGTTTTTGATTATGCTGACAGGTTCCATGCCTTGGGCAAATTCACACCCTTGGTATTGGAAAATAATCGGATGAAGATGCTGAAGTTCGAAGAGGGTCTGAACCCCCGCATACGGACGGCTATAGCGGGGTCGAGTCTGAAAACATTTGAGGAAATGCTGGACGCATGTTAGCGAGTGGAGAGTGACATGCGTATGTCACAACCAAGAGAGGCTTGGGAAGAGACGAGCAAAAGGCCAAGAATGGAACAAAGTGGAGGTAGGCCCGGACGTTGGGTCAAGATCCCTAGAAAAGGACAAGCGGGGCCAGTTCAAAGGGCACCGCAGCCAAATCAACCCAATCGCCAAGCACCAGCAGAATGTCCACACTGCCATAGGAGACACGCGGGTGAGTGTTGGAAGATTACCGGAGCGTGCTTCAAATGTGGAAAGACGGGCCACCGGATTAAGGATTGTCCTGAATGGGACCCTAAACCTCAAGCCGGAACAGGGCCAGCCCAGCAGCAGAAAGGCAGGCCCAATGCTAGAGTCCACGCCATGACAGATGTTGAAGTTCAGGAGGACGCAAACGTGGTGACAGGTATAACCTAAGTTAAATAATAGTTGTTTAAGCTGAACTTTAGTCCTTTAAGAGATGATTGATTATGTGTTATGTGAAAAACCTTTATGGGTTACCCTCTTGTGATTAGGTGTGATCCTAGTTAACAAAGTACCCGCAAACGTGTTGTTTGATAGTGGAGCTAGTCACTCCTTCATTTCTAAGCGATTCACCAAAGGACTCGACTGATTACCCGAATGGCTTGAGAACCCATTTAGGGTGCAGGCAGCAGGCGAGCAAGTACTGGTTTCTTACCACCAGTACAAAGATTGTGATTTGGAATTGGATGGGAAGATATTCTTGGTGACCTTAGTCCCAATCCCGATAAAGGACTTTGACATAATATTGGGCATGGATTGGCTGACCAAGAACCATGCCAATGTTGACTGTAAACTCAAGCAAGTGACTCTCAAGGACCCTGAGATGAATGACATCACGGTACAAGAAAATGTCAAGATAACTAAAGCTCCAAAGAAAATATATCTAACGGCGATTGAGGCCTTTAAGGCTTTGCAAAAAGGAACAGAGGGATATATGGTGTATGCTGTAGATGCTCAGCAAGAAGTTCCCTCTATAGATCAAATTCCGGTGATCACTGAGTTCAAGGACGTATTTCCGGATGATTTGCCGGGAGTTCCGCCATCGAGAGAAGTGGAGTTCGAAATCAATTTGATTCCTAGAGTCGAGCCTATATCTAAGGCACCCTATAGAATGGCTCCAGCCGAACTTAAGGAGCTTAAGGGACAACTTCAAGAGTTGCTGGACAAGAAGTTGATTCGCCCCAGTGTATCACCTTGGGGAGCGCCAGTTCTATTTGTAAAGAAGAAAGATGGCAGTATGAGGTTGTGCATTGATTACCGAGAACTGAATAAGATTACCATCAAGAACAAATACCCCTTGCCAAGAATTGAGGATTTATTTGATCAGTTAAAGGGAGCTCGCTGGTTTTCAAAGATTGATCTTCGTCAAGGGTATCATCAGCTACTTGTGAAAGCCGGAGACGTACCTAAAACGGCTTTTCGGACTCGATACGGGCATAACGAGTTCTTGGTGATGCCTTTTGGATTAACTAATGCCCCAGCAGCTTTCATGGATTTGATGAACACTGTATTTCGAGAACAGTTGGATCAGTTTGTAGTAGTGTTCATCGATGACATCTTGGTATATTCTCCCGACGAGCAAGCACACGCTGGACATCTAAGAGTGGTGTTGCAAATTCTGAGGCAACATCAGCTTTATGCCAAATTCAGCAAGTGTGAATTTTGGCTGAGAAGTGTAGCCTTTCTCGGTCACGTGATTTCGGAAGATGGGATTTCTGTGGATCCTAAAAAGATAGAAGCCATCACACAATGGCCAAGACCTACCAACGTGACTGAAGTGAGAAGCTTTCTGGGCTTAGCAGGCTACTACAGGAAATTCGTTGAGGGATTCTCAACCATAGCAGTTCCATTGAGTCGACTTACGCAGAAGAAGACTAAGTTCGAATGGACTGCTGAATGCGAACAAAGCTTTACTGAGCTCAAGAAGAGATTGACTACAGCCCCGGTGTTGGCACAACCCTCCGGCACCGACGATTTTGTGATCTATAGTGACGCATCCAAGAAAGGACTAGGTATGAACATCATTATAATTAATGCATTGTGTGTACTTATGCTAGTCCTGAATTAACGCTCTGTTTATAGGTTGTGTCTTGATGCAAAATGAACGAGTTATTTCGTACGCATCAAGACAATTGAAACCATATGAGCAGAATTACCCGACGCATGACTTGGAGCTCGCAGCTGCGGTATTTGCTCTTAAGATCTGGAGGCACTATTTATATGGAGAGAAATGTGCTGTGTTCACTGATCACAAGAGCTTGAAGTATCTATTCTCGCAAAAGGAGCTAAATATGCGACAGAGAAGATGGTTGGAGTTACTTAAGGATTATGACTTAACCATCAATTATCATCCAGGTAAGGCCAACAGAGTGGCGGACGCACTGAGCAGAAAGTCTAGCCATGCAAGACAATCTCCGTTGGAAAGAGGGATCGAGGAGTTTGATCTCGAAATGGTGGATTCAGTGGCGAATGTTCTTACAGCTTTGTCTATCAGCCCAAACTTGGTAGACAGAATTAAAGAAGCTCAGTATGATGACCCAACACTGAGGGAAATCCGTGGCAAGCTAGCTACGGGACTGATAAAAGATTTCCAGATGCGAGGGGATGGGAGTTTATGGTTTCAAAATAGGTTGTGTGTGCCTAACAATGATGAACTTCGAAAGGAGCTGCTATGCGAAGCTCATAACGCAAGAATGTCTATCCACCCCGGGAGCACGAAAATGTACAAGGATCTCAAAGGAATTATTGGTGGATAGGGATGAAGAGATCTATAGTAGAGTATGTTGAAAGGTGTTTGGTTTGCCAACAAGTCAAAGCCGAACATCAACGACCTGGTGGTTTGATGATGCCGCTAGAGATTCCAGAATGGAAATGGGAACACGTGACGATGGACTTCGTAATGGGACTACCCAAGACCAGAAATGGGAACGAGATGATTTGGGTGATTGTAGACCGTTTGACAAAGACAGCCCATTTCATAGCTATGCCACATGGCACCTCCTACGAGAAACTTTCCAATATATATGTGGATAGCATTGTGAGCCTACATGGAGTCCCAGTTAGCATTGTGTCAGACCGTGATCCCAAGTTTACCTTTAAGTTTTAGAGGGCATTCCAGAAAGCTATGGGTACGGAGTTAAGGATGAGTACTGCCTACCACCCACAAACGGATGGACAATCCGAGAGAACCATTCAAACGTTGGAAGATATGTTGAGAGCATGCGCTTTGGATTTCAAAGGAAACTAGGATAGCATGCTGAAGTTGATGGAGTTTTCGTACAATAATAGATATCACAGTGCAATTGGTATGGCGCCATTTGAAGCCTTATATGAGCGTAGGTGCAGGTCCCCGGTTTGTTGGGATGAAGTGGGAGAAAGGACAATCACCGCACCCGAATTGGTTGAGCTAACAGTTGAAAAGGTAAAAGTGATCAGAGAAAAACTCAAAGTGGCTCAGGATCGCAGTAAGAGTTGGGCTGACACAAAGAGGCGACCCTTGGAGTTTGAGGAAGGTGAAAAGGTTTATCTACGAGTTTCACCCACCAAGGGAGTTGCAAGATTCGGAATGAAGGGCAAGTTAAGCCCAAGATATATTGGCCCTTACGAGGTACTTGGAAAAGTTGGTGAAAGAGCATACAGACTCGCCTTGCCTCCGAATTTGTCACAAGTTCACAACGTATTTCATGTGTCCCAACTAAGGAAATACGTACCAGACGCGAGCCATATCTTGGAAGCTCAACCGTTGGATGTTAAGGAAGATATCACTTATGAAGAACATCCCATAAAGATTGTGGGCAGAAAAGATCAAGTCCTGCGCAGACGTGTCATTCTGTATGTCAAAGATCAGTGGAGTAACCATACGGAGCGCGAAACCACATGGGAGCTTGAGGGGCAAATGATGGAGCTATACCCAAACCTCACCCAATAAGGTACGCCAGTTTCGAGGACGAAACTTTTTGTAAGGAGGGTGGAATGTTATGCCCCGCACCCTCTGTTGGATAATTAAAAGTCAAAGAAGGAATTAAAGGAGATTAATGACAGTCAACGGTAACAATTAGGAATTAGGTATGAGGATTAATTAGAAATTAATGGGAGGATTCAATATTAGAATTAATGTATATTTAATTTTAGAATGAAATAATAAAGGTTTATCTTTTAAGATAAATAAGATAATAGATGTAATTTAGAAACTCCAAATCTTACCCTATTCCCTATTAAACTGACAACGTTAGTTTTCTTTCTCCCATTCACAGACGTCGACTTTCCTTCCCTCCTAAGCCCTAGCCGTTCCCCAAAGGTGTAGGAGAGGAAGACATCCTCAGGTTTTGATCCAAACTCCGTCCGTTCTTCAATCCGTCTTCGAGTAATCAAAGGCAAGTAATCATCTTATAAGTTCCTACGTTTTGTGAAAGAGAAATGGCCTATTTGGTTACCAAATTGGATCACCATGCAGTAGTTTCGTTTTGTGATTATTTGTATATGATCTATGTGCTTTGGTTTCGAGTTTTGGCCGATGTATATGAAAAAGCATTCTTTGTTGTTGTTGATTATGTGAAATCCTGCAAATCCCTCCCCCGTGAATCCCTTTTTGTTGTGATTTCGTTGCTGCGTGGGTTTGAGGGAAAAGGTGGGATTTTTGGGGTAGATGAGGTTGGAAAAAGTGCGTACTAGGCTTGGATTTCGTTTGCGATGTGCGTAGCGTTGAATCTTTAGTATTAAGCGTGAATGATAGCAGGATTAGGCTTGAATGAAATGGGTGGATGGAGATTGGAAACGTTGGCTGAGATCTGCAGAAAACCGCAGAAGAATTTCTGGAAAAACGCTGACATCGATCGATCGATGTCAGAGATCGATGTCCTCTGTTGGACATCGATCGATCGATGTGTGAGAGACTGAGAGATCGATGTCCTCTGTTGGACATCGATCGATCGATGTAGGTGAGGGTTGAGAGATCGATGTCCACTGACGGACATCGATCGATCGATGTATAGGAGGGCTGAGAGATCGATGTGCTCTGTTGGACATCGATCGATCAATGTGAGGGTATGATGTCACATCGATCGATCGAAGTGAGGGGATGATGTCCATCAGTTTTATGGGAAAATAGAGGAAGGAAGAGGGAAGCTCGGGGAGTCTTTGGGTGACCTCAGAGACTTCTTAAGACCTGATTAAGGATAGTCTAAGTCTGGGGAACATGACTTAGGATGGTGAATCTAATGGGTGATTTTAAAGGGGTCTCGAATCGAATTTCCATGTGGATGACTTAGAAGGGTTAGAAAATGAACGTACGAGGTGTCTAAGAGTTTAATGATGGGAGTGCTCACAGTCGTGTATGAAGTTTGGTAGCAAGATTAAGTGATGACAATCTAGTTAAAGCCTAAGCGTTGAAGTGTAAGCTTGAGAAATCTTGTGTGTGTTACTTGTACTTGCGCATGTGAATATGAACTGCATATGTGAACGAGAAATGTGATTGAAACGAGGAGTCTTGCATCATGGCACGTGCATTGCATATGGTTTTGAAAAGGAGATGTGCTTCGGTACATATTTGCGAAGGTGACCTGTAATGTAAACCAGGATGGAAATATAAGCCGGGGCGCATTGCAGGGCACAAAAGGCTGTAACGTAAACCGGGATGGAAATATAAGCCGAGGTGCATTGCAGAGTTTTACGAGATCTGTGATGTAAATCGGGATAGAAATATAAGCCGAGGTGCATCACAGAGCATACGAGCCTGTAACGTAAGCCGGGATGGAAATATAAGCCGGGGCGCGTTACAGGGTAACGAGTTACGAGACCGGACATTGTGACATGCATTGCACTGATTTGAAAAGAAATGGCTCATGCATTTGTGATTGTGTAGTGTTGTGCATATTTTGACATGCATCACAAGAGTCGTTGTGGTATGGATGCGCGTGGTAATTGATTGCCAGTGAACGGTTAATTGCGTTCGAATTGCTATACTTGCTGTTACGTGATTCGTTTATTTATTTGGAACTTTTACAAGACATGTGCCCCACAATTCTCTTGAATTATATATTACTCATGTCTTGCCATGTGTGGATCCCGTATGTCTTATAAGCGGGTTACTTGCTAGCGTTTTTCGCTAAGGGTACTACTTTTGTGATTGCAGATGAGCCTAGCTATGACATGATATTCATAGAAGACGATGGCGAGTGGGCTGAATGGGATATATAGAGACATGTTGGGAGTTTGACGAGATAGTTGTTATTAATTCCATTTCTTTTATATACTTGGGGATTAGGTTGTTATCCCCTTTGAGATTTTATTATCATTTGATGTATGGAAATTGATGGTGGAGATTCATTAGATGCATGTTTCCGCACTTATTTCTCTACGTCATTGATGATGTGTATTTGAGAGATGAGACGACTTGTAGTCTTCTCAGTAAGCTACGACGGGTGTACCGGTTTGGATTCCGCTGTCCGGGTCGGGGCGCTACACATATAACACTTATATTGAGTCAAGTGTGTACCAGTGGGTATAAGTCATGCTGGATATGCCCACACACCTTAGGCCGAAAGTTTGGTGTAGGTTATTTCTTAATTTCTCTTTTTATATAGTGTTACATATATTCTTGTCCTTTAATGATAATATAATCACTTCACATAATGTACATTATACATGTATTGACATGATTATGCTTGAAGGAGATTAATCCATGACAAGGCGCTCAATTTGGGCCTAGGGCCAAAAATGGCCTTTCATACAAATTTTAATTCCTAAATTTTATGTAATGTTCCATTGTGCTAATTTTTCATATATATAATACATAGTATACATCTAGTCACCTAGGGATTGTCACATGGGTGTAATTTAACATGTAATATGCAATTATGGCCTTACGGCCGAAATTTAACCTTCCTCACATTTATTTATTTGCTCATTCTTTGAATTATCATATATACAATGTACGCTTGTGTATATAATCATATATGCATAAACTTCTAGATGTAATCATCATAGTGGTGCCAAAATGGCCATTGAGCCGAAATTTGTTATGCATAATTCTTGGAATTTCAACTTTATGTAATTGTTACACTTATAGAGATTTTCCTTTTTATTTATGCATGATAGATTCCCAATGACAATTTGTACATCAACATGACATGATCCAGGCCTCTTGGCCGAATGTTGGGGGATATTGCAACATCACATTTTCAAAGTGTCCATGCATGATACTACTTTGATAACATCCATTTTTATATCTTCCTATCATGATCACTTTTAAGCTTGCGTATGATGGCCATCAAGATCCATGATTTTTAGCATGCTCAATTTATATAACATCACATCATATATATGCATGATCATATGAACTATGATTATGGTGAAGATCTTTATAAAAGTGGCATACAAGCACGTAGATGTATAACCTCCATGGGATCACACCTCCTTAGACCATGATCATCAACATACACATCATGATGATGCTGATGAATTCATAGACCAACCGCCCTATCTTAGAAGGAGAATGGTGATTTTATGATGTTGATTATCAAAGATAGCATCTTCTATGACACGCACTATAATATGGTTTGTATTGTACCATGAATATACTATATTATGACCTTAATCATGTAGATCCCTTCTTTTACATATGAAAATAAAGGAGATGATGTATTTTCAACATGCATATATAAAGATGATGATTTATGGAGTTCTTAGTACACTTTTTAGGAAAGTGAACTCATTTTTCTACAATTTATATTAAGTAGATGAACGGATGATAAAGACAATTTCTTTTTGCCATGCACGCCTTCAAAGGGTTGTTTATGCCTCATTTATGCAATGCATGTTACATCTAAGCATCATCCTAGTCATCTTGATGAATCCATTTAAGAAAAGCACACATCCATACACAACTTGAGCATACAAATATACTTTTCATCACCTAGTGATAGAGACTTCATTTTAACTGATGCATGCATGATCCATTTCTTGATTGTGAACATAAGAGACTCCATTTTTAGGTTTCTTGAAGAAGCTAAGAAGAATACTTACCTTGGATGTTTGAATCTTACGCTTAAAAGTGGAAGATTTCTTCTTTGGTTTGGGCTTGAGTAGGCACAGCCTTGAGGCCAAAAAGGAGAAAAGAATTAGTCTTCATGAAAGAAATGAAGGTATAGATGTTCTAAGATTCAATCTACATGAATTTTTACCTTGAAGAGTCCTTGTTTTTAACTTGACGGTGGCTTGCAAATGGAATAATCCTCTTCTTCCTTAGCTTGGAGAACTCTCGGTTGAAAAGAGAAAGGTTGGAGGATGAAGATTTGATTTTAGTGAGAGAAGGGAGGATGATGGAAGATTTTGAGAGGAGAGGGAGAGATGGGTGAGGATTGAAGTAAAAATGTAGGAGGGATTATGTTTTTAAGGCTTGAGAAAGCCTTGGTCAGATGTGGAGTGGGAGGGGAGGGGGAATGATGGATAGTCTTGAATGAATAAGTTAGTGAAGTAGAAAAAGAATTGCATGCAACCTTAGTGGATGCATACCTTACATGGTGTAAGACATGATAATGATTAAAGGAAAAAAGAAATTAAAGAAAAGAAATAGAAATTTTGGGGACAAAATAAGGGGTGGCCGGTTGGGTGGGGTTGAGGTGCAAGTGGTTGACAAAATTACTATTATATCCGTCTTTTATTTCCTTATGTGTTATTTTCTTTTTTTTTATTAAATTTCTAAATAAAACTTGTACTATTTCTTTACTTTAAAATTAACTAGTCTTACACTTATTAGGTTAATTTATACCTTCTAGGATTTACTTAGGATAGCACTTAGACACATTATACCACTTTATGATGTCACAACGGGGTTTTATTCTATGCACGTAACGGGAGTCGGGTATAACATGAATATATACCAATTTTTAAATGTAACTTTCTGAAATTGGTAGGGTATGTAATCCATAACGTTGTTACATATGTTACGTAGATGTTAATATAGTGAATTATAGTTATTAAGTGATTATTAATGAATATTCATTAATGTATAATATATTGACATGAAGATTGACATGACATGACATGAATGTGGTTAAAACATAGTATTGCATGGTATCCAACTCCAGATGTGAGTCAAAAAATGTACAGAAATCATAAGCCCAAGTAAATTTGTCTATAACTTATCAATCAAGGAAGAGGAGGAATCCCTCCTGGGAATTACATTCAATTCACTTCAGCCGACATGCATGATTCTTGCAATTAGAGTAATTTTGTCAATTTCTGTATACATGCTAAAGAAATCATTATACGCGTTTGTAAAATACTAAAAGCACAAAAAACATAAAGAATTTACATGATCCATTTCCATATGATCAGATCAATATGAATTTGCCTACATTCAACTTTAATTACTAAGTTGAAATAGTATACGTATGAATTGGTCCACGTTTAACTTCTATTAGTAGGCTAGAGGTTATGTATGTATGAAGAGAACATGGTTAAACTAAATGTAGAATTTGCTCTAACATTTGATTTAGAAAAATTTGCATTTATCTCCATATTCTTTTGATAAAATAGCATGAAGGCCCTTGTGATAATAGACTAAAATGAAAGATGACAAGAAAAATGAGATTTTTTATAGCGCCCCGCTCCCGAGCCCTAGCATCGGGAACGGTGCACCCGTCGTATCTCGCTAAGGATAATACAAAGTGTCGAATCAATCTCTTACTTGTCAAAAATGACGTAGAAATTTTTTTCGCGGAAACGTAAACCATAACATAAATTAAACTCCAATAGTCGTCATTACATTGCTGAATAGAAATTCTGATAATAAAAGTAGTAAAGAAGCCTGTGAAAAATCCTCAAGTATAATAAGAACAAAACGGCTGCAGAGTTCCCTCATATCCGAGCTGCAGCTCTCAACCGGCCCACTCCGCTACGTCCGCCCCGTCCTCAACAAAGATGTGCTCGTAGTCCTCATCCGGCTCACCTGGAAAGTAGGGGTGAGTGACAGAAATCACCCAATAGATGTCTGTCTCAAACAAATACAAAACGCACACACCGAAATGATATAACCACATAACACATAAACATGCTATAACATGCATAAGATAAAATAAATACGTAAGTAAAACACTCCACATAAGATGCGCAACTACGTGATGCATGCTCAACCAACGTGTCACACACAACAAGAATCATGTCATGCAATATGCCCCTAGACCTATATGCAATGCATGATCCCGAGATTGACTGGATGCCTGTAGCCCGTACACTACAATCCACCCTGACGGATGCCCATGGCGCATACACCATGATCCACCCCAACCGATGCCTGTGGCCCGTACGCCACGATCCACCATAACCGATGCCCATGGCCCGTACACCAAGATCCACCATAACCGAGTACCCATGTCCCGTACACCATGATCCACTCCACTCGAGCGTCTGAGACCCGTACATCTCAACCCACTCCAAATGCAAATGCACGTACCGTGAATGCAACAACAAAGTCGTCTGGGGCCCGTACGCCCATCCTCACCAACTCCGGCACTAACCAACAAAGTCGTCGGTGGCCCGTACGCCCATCCTCACCATCTCCGGCACTCAATATTTAGTTTCATAAATTTTACGAATATTGGAAAGTTGTTATTTATTATCACTCTTATTTTTCCTTAGCTTGTATTAATTTCCTAGAATTTTCTGCTAATTTTCTCCCTTATTTAATTTTATTTATTACTATTTATTTTTAATTACTTACATACACCAAAATTCAGAAATTAGGTGAAAATAATTTAATCTTAACCTTTTATATTTTTGGAATTTATTTAGAATTTTCTGGTGTTTAGTTATATTTTCTAGAAATTAAAAATGATTTATTTACTATTTTCTAATTTTCTGAAATTATTAAAATACATAAGATATATTATTTTTTATATATATATACCGGCCGGGTCAGACCCGGCCTACTACTCATTTCTGGACCGGCCCGCGATCCAAGCCTGCTGCGCTTTCGCCCCCCTTTTTTATATATTTGAGTTATTGGGCCAGCCTGCTTTCGGTTCGGCCCGCTGGACATCCGGCCCGACCCGTTGGCCGGCCGCCCGAGTTTCTATTTTTTTGCAATTGGGCTCGGCCTGCTGCAGTGTGGCGCTGGCAGGCCAGCCCGTTTTGCCGCCGCCCCTCTTTTTCTTTAAACGCAGCCAGCGCGTGTGAGCCACGCCTGCGTGTGAGGCCCACTAACAGCCGCCCTCAGCGGTGCGTGCGGCTCACGCGCTGCCTTTCCGGCCGCGTTTTCGACTCCAGACTCAAATTTTTCCTATTTCCAGGCTAGCTGCATCTATTCTAAGGCCAAAATACAAACTTTCTTATGATTCATAGCATAAAAGTTCCACCTTTTCAATCCTTTATGATCCTTTTTTAATCTAATACAATCCTACCACCAAATTGATGCACATACACGCACATAATAATCAAGAACCGGTCAATTCATGATATCCACATGCATCGATATAAAATTTACAATTTTAGCAATCAAGAATGCATTTAATCACATAAATATATCATTCAAACATGCATGAATTATACCCGTTTGAGGGGAAAGAGGCACCTACCTTTCCAGTGAAGAATTACTACGTATGATGGTTGAATTTGGTGTGACGTGCCTAGCCTCCTTTCTCTCCTTTCTTCTCCCTTAACTCACGTTTTTATTTTTTTTTCTTAGCCTCTATGGTTAACGTCGACTTGTGTGTGGGTGGGGAAAGAATATCGGCTAGGTTAATATAGAGGGGATGGGAGAGAGAAATTAGGGGATTGAGGAGAAGATTTGGTTAGATTTAGGATATATCTTTAATTTAAACTTTAAATTATAATTAACTAATTAATTTCTTTCCTTTTCCTTTTCGGTTGTAACATTCTACCCTCCTTACAAGAAGTTTCGTCCTCGAAAATTGACATACCTTAGTCGAAGAGGCAACAGTAGCGCTCTCGCATCTGCTCCTCCAATTCCCATGTCGCTTCACGCTCTGTATGATTGGTCCACTGTACTTTGACATAAGGATTGTAGAGAAAAAGGGGTTTGAGTGATTTTCAAATACATGATTTAAATGTGCATAAAAACGAGCATAAGATAAATGTGCATGATATATTGCTTATCACTTGCCTTATATAGTTCATATATTATGTTGCCGTACTAACGAGCCATGAAGCTACAAAGCTTACATCAAATGGCAAACATTTGTTGTGTTTATACTATTTTCAGGTGCCACCATTAATGAACTAAACTAGTTCATTAAGTGAAGTACTTAGTTAATTAAACTAAGTAGTTCATTAAAGGAAGCTACATTTGGAAAAGGCACAAAGGCAACAAGGCTAAGGAAGGAAAGTCTCCTCCTCCTCATTTATCACTCATATACACGCCTACATACATATATAAATATATATTTTCAGATTTTTTTGAAAAAGGCACATACACATGTATTCCAACGTACTACCGACACGTTATATATTTTACGTACGTACGTTAACGTCACACCATCATACTTAACTCATATTTATGAGTATATTCAGGTCTAAACCAAAAATTAAATACGACACGTTAAAAGGTTCTAAACCAAAAATTGTCGTATCGGGCGAATACCGAAACTTCGCCAACGTGTCACGTACTTGCCATAAATAGATGGCCAGCCCCTACACTTCAAAAATGCTCAAAACTTTCGTGCTAATGATGATATTTTCAGCTATAAAATCATTCCATGTTGGCACACACAAATCACCCCACATTAAGGCCAAATTGTGGAGATTCCAATTTTAAATTTTGTCACATGTTAATGGCGCCACTTTAGACCAGCCAAGTGCTGAGATTTAAAGTATATATTATATATATTATGTGTAACATAATATATATAACATGTGCAAAAAATTAGAATTTAATTAGAGAAAAATCGGGTAATCGATAAATATCGAAAATTCGGTTTTCTACGTACACAACACATGGAATATTTTTGGCACATCATACAACAGGTATCTAGACACTTTTTACATATTTCATACATCTTAAAGTGTTCTAGAAAATTAAATTAAGGGCTGATTGGAATATAGTATGTGTGTATTATTAAATGTGCACAATTTTACAAAGTTAGCAAAAATAAAATTCAGCACATGCCAAACACATTACCAACGCCTATAACAGCTGATTTGGAGCATTTTTGGAGCCTTTTTGGCATTTTTATTGTTCAAGAATGAAGCATATAATGTTGGTGACATAAAGAAAAGAGCTACAAAAGGTAACATTTCAAACTATGTCACATATATGACACATGCTGAAAATTCAGCATGTGTGTTGCATTATGGCCGAATTTTATCACTTTAAAAGAGCTATATTTTGTGTCTTGAAACATGTGATTAATTAGAAGACAATTTGGAAGTGTTTTAAATATTTTATGGAATAAAGAAAGTGATATTATTGAATATCAAACATGCTGAAAATTTCAGTTTCAGCATGTGTAAAATATGTCTTGGCCGAATTTATGGTCATAAAGGTGTCCAAATTCATTTCCAATGTGATAAGGATATTTGCCATCAATTGATGATATATTTTAAAAAGAAAAATCAAAGAAAAATGGAAGTTATTTGAATTATCTCACTAAGTAACACATGCTGAAATTTCAGCATGCTAAAACCTCTTAATGGCCGATTTCTTACTTTGTGTGTTAGGAATTTTGTCTTGCTAAATTTATGTGACAATCTTGTGGATTATGGAAATTATTCTATGTTGATTTTTGGCACATGTTTTGAGTGAAATATTCAGATTTTCCAAGTCATCAAATGATGACAACATTCACCCAATCATGAAGTGCCAAGTAAGCAAAGGTTAAATGATCATCCAATGAGAAGGTGCCAAGCAAGCAAGATCATGTCACAATGATGCCACACATTCTTCCAAGGACTTAGAAGAAAATTTCAAGAGGGGAAGGACTCCCAATGGGGCGGCCAGAATATGATTAAAAAGAAGGGAGAAGAGCAAAAACAAAAACAAGAACAAGAGTTGAAAAAAAAGATCAAAAGTGTTCTAGCCTTCTTCTTCTACACTCTCTTTCTTTCTTCTTTCTTAAAAGCCTATTGTACTTATATTCTTATTCTTGAATAGGCTTATATTAGACCACCACACATTCTATATCTTTGTAAAAGATTGATCAAGGTGTGATCAATCTTCATTCTTGCGAGGTGGTGGTGTTCGTGTGCATTGTATTCAACATACAAGGTTTGTAAAGGGTTGGAGTTGGTGTGTAACTCCATCAACCCTGTGGTAAGGTGTATTTCTGTTGTGTGACTAGTGTGAACCAAGGAAGGTGTTCCTTGAAGACTGGAGTAGGTTGTTTATAACCGAGCCAGTATAAAATTCTTGGTGTCGTTTACTTTCAGCACTGATTTTCTGTTTCAGCACTGTTTACTTTTTTTAATCACGTTCGTAAAAATAGTAAAAAAATTTCAAAAATCACGAAACTTTTGGAAAACATAGCCACACGTTTCAAGGTTCTTTTGGCGCAAGTTTCAATCCTTTTGGATAAGTATAAGTCACCCAAACGTCCAAAGTTCTGAGACTAGTGCAGTCTGATTTTCAGGCTTGCAAAGGTTGAGACTTTGAGTGTATTTGACTAACTTCCCTAAAGAATTTTTCAAAACTGTTTCAACCTATTTAAATACAACTTATAAGGGGTTAGTCTTTAAATTTTCAGAGCATTTGGAGTTGTGTAAAAATAGGAATTAATTTTTCAAATCAGTGTATCGTTTCTGACAGATTTGCGCAATCTGACCATCAACGATTTTTCAAGGGGTTAGAGGTTGAATTTTAATCTGAAATTTTTAGAAGATACTCATAACATCTGAGTCTAAGTTCTCTCCAAATTGCAGAATTTTTGAAGAACTGAAACCTAGTTTTTAAAACTGGTCCTGAAAACAGAAACTGTTTTCAGAAGTTGGGTTTTTGGTTTAAAACTATTTTAAAAAACCACATTTTCCGCACCCACTATTCAACCCCCCCTCTAGTGGTGCCTTGCAGATCCTACAAAGATGACTCGGTATCTCAACACTTGGTCTTTGCGATCTACGATCTTGATCAGGGTCTCTTCATATGTCGTGTCGTGTCGGATCCTCGATGGTGGCGCATCTAGAACATGGCTCGGATCCGAAACATATCTCCTCAACTGAGAAACGTGAAATACGCTGTGTACCTGGGCCAAGGTAGGGGGTAAAGCCAGTCGGTAGGCCGACCCTCTCGAGCACCTCGTATAGACCAATGTAGCGAGGTCTCAGCTTACCCTTCAAACCAAATCGTGAAACCCCCTTCGTAGGCAACACCCTCAAGTAAACCTTCTCTCCCACATCAAACTCTAGGGGACGTCGCTTCGAATCAGCCAGCTCTTGCTTTTGTCTTGAGCAATCTTGAGCCTATCATGTATCAACTTCACTTTCTCTCTAGTCTGCTCAACCAACTCAGGACCGGTAATAACGCGCTCATCGACCTCATCCCAATGAACAGCGGACCTGCACTTACGTCCATAGAGCGCCTCAAAGGGTGTCATGCCGATGGCACTGTGGTGGCTATTATTGTAGGAGAACTCGATCAACTTGATCATACTATCTCAGTTCCCCTTGAAGTCCAATGCGCATGCTCTCAACATGTCCTCTAAAGCTTGAATGGTCCTCTCAGACTGTCCGTCTGTCTGCGGATGAAAAGCAGTACTTAATCGCAGCTCCGTCCCCAACCGTCTGAAACGATGCTGACTGGGACCCCATGAAGACTGACAATATCATCGATGTACAACGTCACTAACCTCTCCAAGGTCACATCACTCGGCACAGGTAAGAAGTGTACAGACTTTGTCAATCGATCCACGATCACCCAGATCATGTCGTTGTCGTTTCTTGTTTTAAGGAGTCCTACTACAAAGTCCATCCTCACATGCTCCCACTTCCACTTCGGTATCTCCAACGGCAACATCAAACCTCCCGACCTCTGATGCTCTGCCTTAACCTGCTGACAAACAAGGCATCTCTCAATAAACTTAGCGATGTGTCTCTTCATACCACTCCACCAGTAGCATTTCTTTAGATCATTATACATCTTCGTAGCACCTGGATGAATCGACAGCTTCGAATTGTGTGCTTCTTTCAATAGCTCCCTCCTCAGACTCTCCACATCAGGCACACACAACCTTCCTTGGTATTAGACACTGCTATCATCATGAATCTGGAAACCCTCAATCAGACTAGTCAACATTCTCTCTCGGATATCTCGGAGCGTTACATCCTCCTTTTGCGCCTCCTTAATCCGCTCAATCAGAGATGGTGTAATAACTAAGGCCGCCAGAACATTAGCAGTGGAATCGACAAGGTCAAGATCAAACTCTGTCATCTCTTTCTCCAATGGTGTCTGTCTGGCGTGATTAGACTTTCTACTCAAGGCATCTGCAACTCGGTTTGCCTTCCCCAGATGATAACTAATGGTCAGGTCGTAGTCCTTCAGTAGCTCAAGCCATCTCCTCTGACGCATATTTAACTCCTTCTGTGTGAATAGATACTTCAAGCTCTTATGATTGGTAAAGACTTCGCACTTCACACCGTATAAGTAATGGCACCAAATCTTTAACGCAAACACCACCGCTGCTAACTCCAGATCATGGGTCGGGTAATTTTGCTCATATTGCTTCAACTGTCTCGATGCGTATGCGATAACCCTACCTCCCTGCATTAACACGCATCATGCGACGAAAGTGTTAGGCTAAAGTTAATATGTATATAATGGTAATTTAAAATTTATATACATATACTTAGCCTATTCTTCGAGGCGTCGCTGTAGATGACAAATCCTTCAGTGCGGGAGGGTTGTGCCAACACTGGTGCAGTCGTCAATTTCTGCTTCAACTCTGCAAAGCTTCTCTCACACTCGGAGATCCATACAAACTTAGTCTTTTTCTTAGTCAATCCACTCAGTTGTGCTGCAATCCTCGAAAATCTCTCCACAAACTTGCGATAATAACCGGCAAGGCCAAGAAAGTTGCGTACCTCAGTGACGTTAGTAGGTCGGGGCCATTCTGTGATCGCCTCTATCTTCTTTGGATCAACCGAAATACCTTACTCAGAAATTACGTGGCCCAAGAAGGTCACACTCTTCAACCAGAATTCACACTTACTGAACTTAGCGTACAACTTCTTCTTTCTGAGAGTCTCCAATACCTCCTGCATGTGTTCTGCATGAGTCTCCTCATTAGGCGAATACACCAAGATGTCGTCGATGAACACTACCACAAAATGGTCCAACTGCTCCCTGAATAATGTGCTAATCAGATCCATGAAGGCCACAGGTGCATTCGTCAGTCCAAAGGGCATTACAACAAACTCATAGTGCCAATATCGAGTGCGGAATGTAGTCTTAGCTATGTCTTCTGCCTTAATCTTTAACTGATGGTAGCCTGATCGCAGATCAATCTTCGAGAATACCCTGGCACCCTTCAATTGATCAAATAGGTCGTCGATCCTCGGTAGTGGGTATTTATTCTTTATCGTGATCTTATTCAGCTCACGATAATCGATACATAGCCTCATAGTACCGTCTTTCTTCTTCACAAATAATACTGGTGCTCCCCAGGGCGAAACACTAGGCCCGATAAATTTTCTGTCCAGTAGCTCCTGCAACTGCTCCTTAAGCTCTTTTAACTCTGCTGGTTCCATCCTATATGGTGCCTTCGAGATCGGCTCAGCTCCAGGTACGAGATCGATCTCGAGCTCCACTTCTCTGCTTGGTGGTAAACCTGGTAACTCGTCGGGAAAGACATCCTTAAAATCTCGTACCACTGGAATATCCTCAATCGATGGCGTCTCAACAATGGCATTTAGAGCATACACAAGAAAACCCTTGGCTCCTTTCTTCAACGCCCGAGAAGCCTATGCTGCTGTAATATAGATTTTTCCTGGAGGACTTCTTCAATTTGAAATCTCCCTGGAAGATGGTCTCTCTCTTATCCAGTGTCTGTATACTGACCTGTCTCTGGCGCCAGTCGATGGTAGCACTGTATCTCGCCATGAAATCCATGCCCAGAATAATGTCAAAATCCTGCATCTGGGTCTGGATCAAGGTTGTGGAGAATTCCAATTCATTAATCTCCAACTGACAGTCCTTGTACTGATAATGGGAGACTAGCACCTGATCGCCGGCAGCTTGAACACGACAAGGGATCTCGAATCGTTCCGGTAGAATACCTAGATTCTTGACGAATCTCCTGGCAACGAATGAGTGGGCTAGCACCACTATCGAATAGAACGTATGCTGGGACTTGGTTAACTAATATCTCCCCTAAGAGGTTCATAGTTATATACGTAGCACAAATTATCAAAACAAAGAGAAAACATACGTAACTGATGTTCTAATGTATTTACTTAACGAACAGAAAAGCAATAAACTAAATTATAAACTTTGTCATTAAATATATTTGTAAGCATAAGGTAGAACTACAAAAAAAAAAAAAAAACTTGTGGGTAAAAAGTGTTATTCCAGCATGTGTTTTTTTCATTGATAAAAGCAGAAACAACAACAACATTACCCATTGACTTAGAGGCTCCTGTTTATAGTGGGACATAAAGAAGTCGGATATACGTAACCATACCCACGTGTTAGAAACACACATGTTGTTTTCCGTTGAATTATAAAAATTGTGTCAAGTTGTATCGATCAAGTGCTCCTTCACGATGACTTAGAGGCTCCTGTTTATAGTGGGACATGAAGAAGTCGGATATACGTAACCATACCCACGTGTTAGAAACACACATGTTGTTTTCCGCTGACTCATAATAAAAATTGTGTCAAGTTGTATCGATCAAGTGCTCCTTCACGATATAAAAAGCACAGCCAATTTAGTGAGTCATAGTAAACGTGAAACAAGAAGTTAAAAAAAGAAAAACAGAGTGCTGAAAATAAAATGAAAGAAACTTATCGACTTTCACACAGGAAATTGACAAAACCTAAAAAGATAAGAAAATTTTAACTTGAAAACCAATTAGGGACGGTTGTTTAAAGACAATAATACTTGAACGCCAAATATTAGTGTTTTTTATTAGTGTTTTTTTTCATACAGAAAAGACAATGGGGCTTCCTCAACAGCTACAAGTGTACACGCAGCACAAACCACAGAAAATACAACTCTCACAACAACCATGAAGTCTGCGTCTCGGACTGTTTATGAGCAGCGAGCGAAAATCATTGGCAAAATAAGGAGTTTTGTTTTTTGGAGACATAGCTTCTGAAGATTGGGTAATGCTTTTGTCTTCATATTCTTGATCAGAAGTTTTTGCCTTCACGACAGAGACACCTGCAGCTACAATAGAATCAGTCTGATCGATGAAAGCAATTATGTAAAGGATACATATCATCATTAATGCAAGATTTCCCATGATAACAAGGAAAAATGAGGAGCAAAAGAGATACAAGTCGAAGGGAAATGCTCGGTGGTTAAATAACTTCTGCAAAAGCTGGGTACTTATACTAAAATTTTTAACGCAAATGACAAGTAAGAGAGTTTCACTCGATAACAACAAGACAAATAGTAAACCAAGAAATGGTATGTAGTTTATGTCTTATAATTATAGTCAAGCGTGTGTTCTAAAACCTTATTAATTTTCTTTTTGTTTCTATCAATGTTTTCTGAACTCTAAATGCTCCTAAGCTGCAATAACAATTGGATATGATAATGCTACATACAGACAGAATCAACAAACCCAAAGTAGAGCAGCATGAAAATCAGGTGGATATTGACAAATTATGGCTCTTAGAGTTAAAAGCAACAGGTCGAGAGCAAACATTCATGCAACACATAAATGCACTTTGCAAACGTCCGGAATTAAATCCAAGGCTGGAAATTAGAAGAAAATTAAAAGATTTAGGATCCATAAAAATCATAGAAAAACTCAGAATCAAAAACCATTTCTAAAAAATTTTAAATTCATAACATTTATAGATATCTGACCTTATAATTATCTCATACTTAATAACTGTAGCGCCCGGCTCCCGAACCTTAGCATCGGGAACAGTGCACCCGCCGTATCTCACTAAGGAGAATACAAAGCATCGGATCAATTTCCAACATGTCCGAAAAGACGTAGAAATTTTTCGCGCGGAAACGGAATACAATAACATAAAGTTTTCTTGATAAATAAAATCCCTTAATACAATAATAAACCAAATCCTGACAATAACATAAATCTGAAAATTTAACAAGGTGATGTCTGATGAGATCTCAATAAAATAAAGACAAACAGTCGCAGGGTCTTCTTATATCCTAAGCGCGACCATCAGTCTGCCCATTCCACTGTATCAGCCCCGTCCTCAACAAAGACGTAGTCATAAGTCTCTTCCTGCTCACCTGGTGGGGGGAGGGAAGTAGGGGTGAGTGACTGGGAAATCACTCAGTAGGCATCTGCCTCCAATTAGTACAAGACAAACATACAATAATGATATAGCACATAACACATAGGACATGATATCACATAAGCATATGAATGCGGAAAAGTAATTCACTCCAGATAAGGAATGCGCAACGTCGTGATGCATGTCCTATTATGCATGTCACACGCAACTAAGTCATGTCACACAAAATGCCGATATCTCCACCATGCAATGCATGAACCCAGGTCCTAACTGAGTGGTTGTGGGTCGTACCCACCCACAGTCACCATCCTGAGTGTACTCGGCCCCGCCACTGTACACCATACTGAGCGCCCGTGACCCGTACGTCACGACCCACCATCATGCAATGCACGTGCCATGAATGCATGCCATACAATCGCCTGAGGCCCCTGGCCCATCCTCACCATCCTCCGGCACTCAAATATAGGTTCATTTATTATTCGAATAATGATTTACTTTTGCCTGAGGTTAAAATTATAATTCCATGGCTTATACACATTTATTGTGCACCTTCTATATTTTTCCCTATTTTCCCTTAATTTATTTCTATTTATTACCTAATTATCCAAATTAAATAAATTATCACAATTACTGAAATTTAGTGAAAATAATTTAATTTCAGCATTTTATAATTTCTGGAATTTATTTATAATTTTCTGTCATTTTGTTTTATTTTCCGATATTTATTACTATTTTAAATTAATTAACTAACCTTTAGTAAAATTCCAGAATAAAAGAAAATAAACTAATTGAGGTTAAAAGGCTGGCCCCTTTCGTTGCCAGTCCGGTCCGCGTGCGCCTCTGGTCCGGCCCGCCAGGATCCGGCCCGCGATCCCACTCTTCCTTTTTTTTATTTATCCTGTTATTGGGCCGGCTGGTAACTGGCCCGGTCCGTTGGCCATTTGGCCCGGTCCGCTAGCCGCCGCCCCTTTTTTTTTACACTCCAGCAAATTGGGCCAAGCCTGGCCAAATGCAGCCGGCCCGTTAAAGGGCTGGCCTGTCCAGAGAGAGTCCGGGCTTCGGCCCCTTTAACTTAGCCTGTATATTTTTTTTTAAAATTCTTGCTCCCTGCGCACAGACGCCAGAGGCGCATCCAGCCTCTGCGCGCGCGTGGCGAACACGCACGGCCGCTTCCGGCGGCGCGTGCGGCTCTCCGGCGGCCTCCGGCTGCCGGTGTTTCGACCCCGATCTACATTTTCGCCTATATCCAGTCTATGTGAGATTATTCTAAGGTCAAATCAAGGCTAAAGACCCTAAACATATTGAAGTTATGATGTTTTGATTATCAAATTTTTCTCTAAAATCAAATTAAGGTCACGCAATACAGTTCAAGCATTTCACAGACTCCAAATTTCATGCTTTTCACAGATTGAATAACATACTACCAAAATTAACAATTAAAACAACAAAAACACATAGAATACCACCAAAGCATGCTTGCGTTTGAACCAAATGGAGGGGAAAAAAGAGAACCTACCGGTTTGCAGATAAATTATGCGACTCGTTGGCTTCTCTTTCTTTTTCCTTTTCCTTTTCTCGCCGCCGTTAACTTCCCTGCTCTCCCCTTCACTTTTCTTTTATTTTTATTTTTTTCCTTTTTGCCTTCTGCTGGTTGCCCCCTTTTCCCTATATTTAACCCCTCATCACGCGTAAATCAAGGAACAGTTATTCCCCTTCCCTCACTTCTATCACATTTTCCTTATTATTTTATTTGTTATTTTATATATATGTTTTTTACACTTTAATTATTAATCCTTATCCATCCCACGTTGCACTTCCATTTACCTTATATTCTTTTTTTTTCATTTGCTTTCATAATTTCGTTTTATTCCATACGTTCATAACAACTTTATATAGTTATAAGTTGCTTGAACATAATCGTCTCATTACCGTTAATTTAATTTTGAAAGGTCGTTACACCTAGCGGTTACTAATTTTCTAAATTAGCACGTAACAATTAATTCGAATTTCTTCGGGTATAACAATAACTATGATACTGAGAAAATAATATTTTATTATTTTAATAGAAGAGATTTACATATCACATATAAGACCAGTAAAAGGGTCATACACAGTAATAATAAGCCAAGTGCTAAATAACAAGATGGTCTATTTGTACCATTCATACAAGAAAAAAGAAAAGATGCACTGTTTGTATTTTGTGTCATGTTTGTGATCAAGCATCTCTTATGAGAACTTTTTAATTTAATTTTAACTCTTTCCGTTAAATCATTTCAGTTTCTGTATAGGACAAGCCATTTAAGACGTTTCAATATGTGTCTTTTATTCAACTTCAGGTTAAGTCTGTGAAGAACACTATAAAAGTTATGAAAAGAATGTTGACAATTTTTTGTGTTTTTCTGATTTAGTTTACTCCAATTCAAAATACTCAACAAAAGAGAGAGAAAGATGAAAGACAGTAAATGAAAACACATAATTCATAGTGTTTTGCAACTACTTGATTTTACTCCAATACCAGTTTGATTCTAAAGTGGATTTTTGGCAACAACTTTCTTATTACGTTCAACAAGGAATAAGAGCTATAACAAACTACTACAACAACTATTACACAATTACTACAACAACAACTATTGCAGTAACAACTTGCACAACAACTCCTGTAATAACTACAAGCATGAGCCTTAGAGCTTTTCTGCTTCCTTCTTCACAACATCAATAAAGTTCTATCTAAAAATTTTCACCAGATGGATTTTGGAAAAAGAAATGGAGAGACACTTTTGAAACAAGTCTAAACCACTAGCAAGAGAACTAATATGTTTAGTTTTGATGCGTAAGACTTAAATAAAACCACAATACAACAATGAAAAACAAGTAGCAAGAGCTTATTGAGGATTAAGACTTTTGTGCTTTGAGAGGTTTTTGAGATAAATTAGGAATTGGAGCTTGAAGAAGATGAAAGCATATAATTGCCACTTCAAAGCTTCTTGTATATATAGAAGCCTTCAATTTTGTTTTATCAGCCTTGCCCCTTTCTCTTGCTTTATTAATTGCTCTTACAAAATTGAAATTTTCTATTACAAATTCAATCTTTGTTGTAGTTTAATATTTGCAACCTACATGCTTCTAATACATGTAATGGCACTCAAAGTGGTATTAGAGCCATTGTCAATAAACGAGCAATCAGTTTAAGATTGATATGAGAGATAGAATCTTTTGTGGTTTTAAAGTTATGTTGTAACGGCAATATTTTAAGACAGCAAACTAACAGCTGAATATTCGATGACTTTCATTGAATCCAACTCTGAGTTTGGGCGTGAGTTTCGTCTCCTCTCCCGTAACTCTTTGTTTTCTCACCGAACTCATCATCGAAGGGTTGGCGATAAATTCGGCCAAAATTTGACTTTGACTATTTAACCAATTTTGAATTTTTTTAAACGAACATTCATATATGCCGTTTTTGAGTTTGGTGATGTGATTTAGCTAGTGAAAATCTTGAATTCGGTGGTACATTCGTAAGTTAACATATGTAAATCATCAAAACATACTTATAACCCAACAATCCCTCCTTTTTGGTGATTTCAAACAAATATTCTGTTTATAAACTTTTAGACACCATTTTGAACCCTCACTCTAACACTCGGAATGCTCTCTTAGCTAGCAAAACTCTCTTTGAGTTTATGCTTTCCATAATACTCAATTTTCATGCTTTCCATAATACTCAATTTTCAGTTCAACCAATGCACCACACAATATTCGACAAGGTGAAACTATGCTCCATACTAAAATTTCTTACTCACCAAACCAAAACAAAACAAAAATTGCACACCTATTCCCAAGACCACCGCACTAAAACATCAACTTACATCACACGTAACAAAATTTGCACACTACTCCCAAAAACCAACACATCTTTCATCCCCAATGAAACACATCTTTCATACAGACATCTTAGCACATTTTTCTCTCTTTTTGAAACATAAGAAGCAAGAAAAATACACTATCACAAATAGCCAAAACATCAAGAGCATGAACATGAGTGACAGGCACAACGTGAAGTAATCAACGAAATGTAAATCACAAATAGCGTCCAGAAAAATAATAAGCTTTACATCATCAAATGAGTTTAAGTTATGAAAAGATACATAATGCTCCTAAGATGTGGAGGAATGTGTTAATCAGGATTCTTCATCAGACAAAAAGCAAAGGCCTGAGATAGCCGCTTGTAGCTTGGATATGATTTTTTGGTACTTTGTCTTCTGCACTTGAAGTTATCTAATGAGAGTGCTGACTTCCTTTTCAAGTACATAGACTAAGATCAATTCCTTTGTGGTTCTCTTGCTCATATCTCTAATATAAAACTTGAAGCTGTCTATCTCATCCTCAAGATAGACTCCTCATCCGAGTCTTCAGTCACGGGAGTCTTTCACTTGTTTGTGTGGGAGGGTGGTGCAGGGGCAGGCTCATGCTCCAGCTTAGGTGCAGGGGTAAACTCAGGTTCATGCATCTCTTGTAGTGTATCCGTTGGGGCTATTGACTTGGGCTATAGCGCCCCGCCCATGATTAGGGGTCTTGGCACAGTACACCTGATGTACTCTGCCACGAGAAGTACAAGACGTCGATCCATACATGTGCATGACGACATGAATCATAAATCGATATAGCGGAATCAATGTAAAGATAAACATGTGACATGCGTAAAGATACCAATGGTCATAATCCGATACATGTCACAATATACAAAGTGAACTATGTCCTCTGCAAAGTGATTAAAGGAAGGTATGAGCGATTAAATTAATCGTCCAGCCAGTAGTTTGACTAGATAAGTCACGTGGATCATACATATAGAGACATGATGATAAAATAAATAAGCGTAAATAAAGAACATAATATGGCATGTTTCCATTTTAATAAATAAAGTGCATAGCATAAGTATCATCATAAGACATGTAACATATACATAATGAACATCATCATTAAAGTTAACAATTACTTCTAACTAAATCCATTAAAACATCACATAAATGTCCATGCCTAATGTCCTATACATATCTTATACTAAGGTCACAAATCTTATATCAACTACACTTTCATGCATAAGTTCTACTTGGTCGTAATAATAATGTCATAGGATTAAGGATGTTCCAAAAATAACTCAATGGTATTACAGAAATTCAATTGGACATGGTCATAACATGATTCATCTTTCATGAAAATTAAGTCATGACTTTTAATAAAAACATGCGTTTTTCATAAACTTGCATAACATGACATATTCATAAACATGTAGACATAATATTTTTCATAAGAAGGCTATAACACTTTTTATAAGAATAATAGCGTACAACATACCGAATGATTTCCCATATAGTAACATGTACAAAATAAATCATACATACATGTTCTAACGGTGACGCATTATGGCAGAGTTCCTGTGTCCTGGACAAGGTGTTACACTCGGCTATAACGATAACATATGCCCATGACATCTACCACTCTGGTCCCGATGCCATGCCGTCGCTCCATAAGATAACATAACAAACATAACATAACCGTAACATAACATGTGTCACTGGAATCAACCTTCTCGTGTTTATTATCAGTTATGCGTATGAACTTTTAAAACATTTGATACGATAAAAATAGTTTTGCAACTTTTGTTTCATGGTTTATTAGGCTCGGCTTTAGAGTCATTTTAGTCATTTTAAAATTTTGTCCTCATACATCCATCATTTATCCACATCTTACATGTCATAACTTAAAGAAAATACCATTTTTACCCTCCTTAGTCTAGTTCTCGGCCTTGACCCAAAAACAGCTCCTTTTTGTACAATTTCACCCATCACCACTTTCTTAAATTGTATATTCTACATACAAACTTATGATTTAAAACTTAAGCATCTAGGACACTTATTTCATAATTATCTTAACATGTCACCAGAAAATAGATAGCATATTCATAAATTATATCATACTACATTTTATACATATATGGGTCTATAACATGTAAGAAAATTATTTCTTCCACAATATGGCCTTGAGGCTTTGTACTATACATACACATATAAATATATATTTCCACCACATGTAACAAAATTGTTTATTGCCTTTTAGAGACATATGGCTGCTTTGTACACACACACACAACCACATAAGTCTTTATTTTTTCACATCTTATACATATACCTTGAGCTTAACAGTCATTCCATTAACATGCATAATAGTGCCCATCAAAATGATGACTTTCAAGGTTGAGATCAGTATGAAAAATACATATAACGTAAGAATGATGGAAACCATGAAAAGTTACCTTCATGAGCCATAAATATCATTAATATGCAACATCATGAAGATGGATGATCGAGCTCAAGTGAGGAGCCAAAAATGGCCTCTTTGGCCATGTGGATATGCATATGCTCGTATGAACACGATGATCATCAAGAACAACATTTGTGACCTAGTATATTAGTAATGATTATGATCCATCTATAAACATGATAAAACAAGATCACCAAAACATATAAAACCGAAATACCACAGAAAATATATAGATGATGATCACCATGAAAAAATACATGATCAAGTGTATCAAAGTTACATTCTCAGTGTACTTTTCTTAACATATCATATGACTTCCTTTTCTTTCTTTAGTTTCTACATACATCACATAAGAATATTCATTTCATTTTATTTATACATAAAAGTCCAAAACTCTTACTTGGCTGATTTTTATGGATTTAACATATCACACATATACATCACATGGAAACATATGTTTTACATATTCTTGCTACTAAAAGCTTGAATATATTTCATGAATGATCCAACTTTTATTTGAACATATATGCTTAATCTTGGAAAATATATGAAAAATCAAGGAAGAGTACTTGCCTTTCTCACTTATTCATAACTTTAAAGTGAAGATTTCCTCACTTATCTTGGAGAAAACTTCCTTTTCTTCCTTGAAAGCCACGGGTAGGGGTACGGAAGTAGGAGAGTTAGTGAGCAACTATGTAAACAGATAAATGGAGGAACTTGAACTCATTATATATGAAGTTCTTATTTTGTTCCTTCTTGGTTCTTGGCTTTACCCAAATTTCGGCGACTACTCCCTAATGTAGGTGGATGTATGAGTCTTGCCTTAGATGATGGTGTAGGTTGAAGAGTGAATTTTTCTTCTTTGTTCCTCCTTGAAACTTTCAGCCAAGTGCGGGGACAGGGAGTTGGAAGACTTGGTTTTTTCTTAACGGAAAGAGAGAGTGTTTAGTTGAGGAAGAGAAGATGTTGAAGTGTAAAATGAGAGGAGAGAAGGGTTTCCTTCTTTTTCTAGGCCTTTTGCAGGTTGGGGGGTTGGTTTGGGGGAGTGGGAAGATTTTTTTTCCTTTATGATGGCATTTGGTGGTATTAGGGTTAGGCATAATGATGGTGTGATATGAGTGTAAAAAAAGAAATCCATTTTTCTTGGGAGGGGAAAGGTGGCCGGCCTACATGAGGTTTGGGGAGGGAAAATGATTTTGTGATTGGAAGAGCGTAAGAAGGTAATAATTGATATAAAAAGTATGTAAGATTTTATTGTTGGTTGAAGACAAAAAAGAAGAAAAATCTTCTCTTCCGAATTGTGTGGAGAAGGGGCGGCCAAGGGGGTTTTGAGACGGGTAGAATAGGACAAAATATCATCATTTGCTTTTTACGTAGTTTTCTACACATAGTATTTTGTTAACCACAAATTCCTTCTTCCTTTTCTACCTGAAAATCGATTTATATTCATATTTGTGTGTGTATTTCTTTTCTTCTTCCCAAAATATCTTGTAATGTCTTGTTTTATTTTCTCTTTTGTTTAAGTAGGGAAAAGTGTTGTGCTATTTCTTTTTATTTGATTTAATTATAACTTAAGTTGTTATAGGCTATTTATATTTAAATTTTATTATAAGTTCAAACGAGTTGGTTAGCAAATTCACTAGTTTGTTAATATACCAAAGAACTTAGCACACGAGCGTATATTGACGTTACTAAAATACGATATTTAATACGTTTCGACGTAACAAAAACTCTAGGAGGTAACTTTCTCCCCCATTATGAAACTTTTATGCTCGAAAGTTACGTACCTTTAGTCGAAGAGCTGAGGATACTACTTCATCATCTACTACTCCAGCTCCCAAGTCGCTTCTCGTTTGGAATGATTACTCATTTAAACCTTTACGAACGGAATCGACCTCTTCCTTAATGTTTTCTCCTTTTGGTCCACAATACATATTGGTACCTCCTCATATGTAGCATCATCCTAGATCGTCAATGGCTGCTGCTTTTGAATATGGCTCAGATCATGTACATAATGCCGCAACTGCGATACGTGGAATACGTCATGTACCTATGACAATGTAGCGAGTAACGCCACCGATACATAACTTCTCCAACTCTCTCCAATATCCCGTATGGATCGATAATTCGAGGGTTCAGCTTTCCTTTAATACCGAATCTCATCACAACCTTCGTAGGAGAAACCCTTAAGTAGACCTTTTCTCCAACCTCAAACTCTATCGGTCGCCTTTAGGAATCTGCCTAACTCTTACTGTGTTCTTGGGCTGCCTTCAATCAATCACGAATCAACTTAACCTTATCGGAGGTATTTTCTACCAATTCCAGACCCATGATGGCTCTTTCTCCGGTTCCATTCCAGTATAGTGGAGATCAACACTTACAACCATATAGTGCCTCACATGGTGCCATAACGATAGAACTGTGGTAACTGTTATTGTATGAGAACTCTATGAGCTTCATGGACTTATCCCATTTACCCTTGAAGTCCAAAGCGCAAGCACGCAATATGTCCTCCAAAGTCTGTATGGTTTGCTCCGACTGTCCATCTGTCTGCAGATGAAAAGCTATGCTCATTATGATTTCAGTACCTATTGCTCGCTGATATGCCTTCAAGAATCGCAAAGTGAAGCACAGATCCCTTTCACTAACAATGCTGATCGGTGTCCCATGTGGGCTCACAATATCATCCATATACATGTCCACCAACTTCTCTATCGACGTCTAGATGACATAGGTAGGAAATGTGCTGACTTAGTGAGCCGATCAACGATTACTCAAATAGTGCCATTCCCGCTGCAAGTCTTAGTAAGTCTGGTAAAGAAATCCATCGTGATGTGTTTTCACTTTCAATCAGGAATCTCTAGAGGCTGCAATAAGCCTGTAGGTCGTTGATGCTCTGCTTTTACTTCCTGACACACAAGGCAACTCTCAACAAACTGCGCAATCTGTCGTTTCATCCCATTTCACCAATAATTCCTCTTCAGATCCTGATACATCTTATTAGCTCCAGAATGCGTTGATAATCACGAACTGTGCGCCTCTGTCATAATCTCCCTCTTAAGCTTGTCAACATTGGGTACACACAATCTGCTGCGGAACCATAGCTACCATCATAGTGAATCTAAAAATCCTTTATCGAATTATCTTTCAATTCCTTAGCTATCTTTATCAATTAGGTATCACTTTTCTGGGCCTCCTTAATCTGATCAATCTAGGTATGTGTGTTCATCAGTGTATCCAGGACATTCGCTGTCGAATCAATTATTTCTAAGTCAAACTCGGCTATCTCCCTCTTAAGTGGCGTCTGTCGGGCATGGCTCGATTTTTTACTCAATGCATCTGCTACCTTATTCGCCTTACCCGGATGATAATGGATTGCAAGATCATAATCCTTCATAAGCTCAAGCCATCTCTGATATCTCATTTTCAGCTCCTTCTAGGTGAAATACTTCAAACTGTTATGGTATAGACCTCGCATCTCTCACCGTACTAAAATGCCTCAGAATTTTCAACGCAATGACTACTGCCGCCAAATCCAAGTCATGAGTAAGGTAATTCTACTCATAGGGTTTCAACTGTCCTGACGCGTAAGCAATTGCCAGTCTTTCTGTATCAACACGCAACCTACAGGAAAAGGATTAATGTACATATATTTTATGAGGAATTAAGAATAATAAAAGTTGTTTATTTGTTTACCTAATCTATTCTTTGATGCGTCGCTGTATACCACGAATCTGTCGCCGGAGATTGGTTGTGCTAAACTGGTCCTAAAGTCAATTTCTTCTTCGGTTCAGTGAAGGTTTGTTTGCAGTCCAAACTCCAATCAAACCTCATCTTCTTTTGCATCAGTAGGGTTAGTGGAACTGCAATTCGGAAGAATCCTTCAATAAATTTTCGGCAGTAACCTGCAAGTCCTAAGAAACTTCTGACCTCCGTATTCGTCGGTTTTGGCCACTCCATGATATCCTCAATATTCTTAGCGTCGACTGATATGCCTTCCTCAGAAACCATGACCCAAGAATGCAACACATCGTAACCAAAGCTTGCACTTACTGAACTTAGCATAGAGTTGCCTCTCCTGCAATACATTCAACACAATCCTCAAGTGTTCTGCATGGGCCTCTTCATCCAGTGAATATATGAGAATATCATCGATGAACACAACCATGAATCTGTCCAGCCGCTCTCGAAAGACGGTGTTCATTAGATCCATAAATGCCGTAGAGGCTTTAGTTAAGCTGAATGGCATCACCAAGAACTCGTAATGGCCATACCGAGTATGGAATGCAGTCTTAGATACATCTCCCGCCTTGATCTTCAGTTGGTGATATCCGGAGCAAAGATCAATCTTGCTGAACACTTTGGCACCTCTCAATTGATCAAACAAATCGTCAATCCTAGGCAATGGTTATCTATCCTTGATAATGATTTTGTTTAGCTCCTGGTAATGGATACACAGTCTCATATTGCCATCCTTCTTCTCACGAACAAAACAAGGGCTCCCCAAGGTGATACACTGGGCCGTATGAACTTCTTATCTATTACCTCTTGTAACTGTGCCTTCAGCTCATTCAACTCTGCTGGGGCCATCTGATGCGGTGCTTTTGAGATAGGTTCTGCTCCTGGTACAATATTTATCTCAAACTCGATCTCTTTGTCTGTAGGTAAGCCTATAAAATCATTCCAAAAGACATCTGAATATTTTTTGACCACTGGAATACTGTCAATCGAAGAAATTTCTGACTCGTCACTGAGTCATAAACACGAAAACTTTCATTTCACTTCTTTAATGGTCGATATACTTGGGCTACGGTTGGATAAACATTCTACAGGTGCTTGCTCAACTTAGAATTCCCCTGATAGACGACGTCTTCTCAGATCAGGTCCATGATCACAACATGCTTACCACAAAAATCGATATAGGCATGGTCTTTGAACAGCCAATCCATGCCTAGAATAATGTTGAAGTCCCCAATCTGAATCAGAATTAGGTTAACCTCGAACATTTTCCCTTCCATCTCAACTTTGTATTACTTATATAGATGGTGGGAAATGATCACTTGATCATCAGCGGTCTAAACATGATAAGACGTATCTAACCATGTGGGGCAGCTGCTAAGATTCTTGGCAAATCTTTTAGACACGAAGGAGTGGTTTGCACCACTATCAAACAACACGTTCGCAGGTATGGTTTTTAATAATATGGCGCCTGAGGCAATTATTAATTCAGGTTGACAATTCTAAGCAGGTATATAAAATAGCACTTACATTGCATAATTAAATATACCTAATACTGCGTCCCGGGTGTATAAGACTTCAGCATCAGTCATCACATGCACTCGGGTGTTGCCCCTTGGACCATCTCTCAGCTGCAGTGCACTTCTCTGTGGCCCGTTCCTTGGCTCAAGACAATCTCTAATCATGTGGCTAGTATTGCCACAATTAAAACTAACACCAGCCCTCAGTTGGCAAGCTCTATTGTGTTGTCTTTCGCAAGTGGGACATCGAGAAATAGCGGTCGCCTGTGGCAGATGTTGTGGTTGTGGCTGGCGTTGGGGTTGCGGTTGACGTTGAGGCTTCGATTGGTGCTGAAACTGCTGCTGTGCTCGACCATCATCTCTCCTCGCAGTCTTGGTCCATCTCCTAGACCGATTATCTCCAAACTCTTGAGGCCTCTTGCCCTGTGTCTCATCGTCGCATCTCATAATGTCCTGCTCAACTCGATGACTCATCAAGTAACTCCCCAAAGTCTCGCAAATTAGCATTCACAATCCAAGTGCGCATGCAGGAATTTTGCATCTCTCAAACTTTGTCATCTTTAACTACTCATCTCACATCGTTGACGGAACATATCTCCCCAAAGCGGTGAATTGATTCGCATACTCAGCTACAATCATATATGGCCCCTGCCTCAGCGACTCAAACATCCCAATCTTATACAATGTCAGTAACGGTGGGATGTAAATCTGACGTAACTCCTCCAGAAGATGGGTCCAAGTAACTGGTCCAGGCAAGTGCTGTACACTAGTCTTCCACCACTGATTGGCCTCTCTAATAAGAATTGGCTGAATAACCTGTGCCTTAATGTCATCAGGCACCTGAATCAGCGCGAAATTATTCTCTACCTCATCAAGCCATTTCTCTGCTACATCCAGGTCAGATCGTGCGTCAAAATTCAGAACTTGTGCTCTCTTAAGCTCCCCGTAGAAGCAACGAGTACCATGCAACTGTGGTGGCGGTAGAGGCGGAGGTGTGTCATAGTGATTGCTATTATTATTCCCAACTTCTTGACTAACATGTATCATGGCGTCAAGCAAGGCCTGTGGAATATCTCCCGGGGCATGTGCCAATGGCAGTGGAACATGCTCTTCATATGGTGGTACCGTCTCTGCTGGCAGAGGTACCTGCAGCGGAGTCCCTTGACGTCGCGACGACATCATATCAAAAACAGTTATGTCAATACAACAGTTTGTATAAACATAAGTAAACTTAATCCAAGTTATTTATCTATATTTCTTAGGGTTCGTGCTAACTATTAGGGTTTGAAAAATAATTATTTTATAATTTAAGTAGAAGTAAAATTCTTTTATCTGTTTATCACTAAACCATTCTAGTGACCTTAATCTAAGGCTGTTACTTTCGGTCTAAGATCATAGCTTACGTTCTAGGATCATCACTTATATTCTAAGTCGTTTACTTTATTGTTTCTGCCGTGGATCTAAAGCCTTGTCTCTGATACACCTAGTAGTGCCTCGGCACAGTGCACCCGTCGTACTCTAATACGAGAAGTACAAGGCATCGATCCATACATGTGGATGTCAACATGAATCATAAATCGATATAGCAGAAGCAACGTAAAGATAAACATACAACATGCATAAACATACAAATTGTCATCATCCGATACAAGTCATAATGTACAAAGTCTCAATGCATATAAGTATATCATGATCAAGCCATATAATAATCCCAAAAGATGAGTCCGACATACTTTCTCACTCACAGATAGCCTACCTGGGGTTCGTCTTGTATGAATCTGCTATCGTGAACCTTGTCTTCGGGAAAGTGATTAAAGGCAAGTATGAGCGATAAAATTAATCGCCCAGCAAATAGTCCGACTAGATACATCATATGGAGACGAAGTGATAAAATAAAAAAGCGTAAATAAAGAACATAATAGGGCACGTCTCTATTTTAATAAATAAAGTGCATAGCATAAGTATCATCGTAAGACATGTAACATATACATAATGAACATCATCATTAAAGTTAACAATTACTTCTAACTAAATCCATGTCACATAAATGTCCATGCCTAATCTCCTATCCATATCTTATACTAAGGTCACAAATCTTATATCAACTACACTTTCATGCATAAGTTCTACATTGGTCGGAATAATAATGTCATAGGATTGAACATGGTCATAACATAGGATGTTCCAAAAATAACTCAATGGTATCACAGAAATTCAATTGAACATGGTCATAACATGGTTCATCTTTCATGAAAATTAAGTCATGACTTTTCATAAAAACATGCCTTTTTCGTAAAATGCGCATAACATTACATATTCATAAACATGTAGACATAACATTTTCCATAAGATGGCTATAGCACTTTTTATAAGAATAATAACGCACGACATACCGAATGATTCTTCATATAGTAACATGTACAACATAAATCATACGTACATATTTTAACGGTGACGCATTATGGGCGGAGTTCCCGTGTCCCGGACAAGCTGCTACACTTGGCTACAACGATAACATATGCCCATGACATCTACCACTCCGGTTCCGATGCCATGCCGATGCTCCATAACAAACATAGCATAATCGTAACATGACATGTGTTGTTGGAATCAATTGTCTCACGTTTATTATTTGTTCCGCGCATGAACTTTTAAAACATTCGATACGATAAAAATAGTTTTGCAACTTTTGTTTCATGGTCTATTAGGCTCGGCTTTAGGGTCATTTTAGTCATTCTAAAATTTTGTCATTATACATCCATCACTTATCCACATCTTACATGTCATAACTTAAAGAAAATACCATTTTTACCCTCCTTAGGGTAGTTCTCAGCCATGACCCAAAAACATCTCCTTTTTGTGGAATTTCACCCATCACTACTTTCTTATTTTTTTAGCCGAAAAACATATATATTATTAAGCCTCTCTTATGGCAGAGGAATACCATATTACAAAACTTTCCGCACATCATCATACGAAAATAAATAGTAAAGGTACATAATGAGTGTGAACGTCCAACAACATATGATATGTCGCATTAAAACCTTGCCAACTAAAACCACCCTTGTGGATAAAACCTAGGCGAAGAAAAAAGCGTGCATATTTATGTTATTGGACCCGTGACACTGCATAATACAATCCAAAGTTAATGTTGACAACCTAAAACAAGGCAGCATGAGGCAAAATAGATAAGCAATGAAACAAGCCTTACGAGGAACGACTGATAGTAAAGGATGGCTGAGGAAGTTAGGCCTGTGCAATGTCATGTGATGTTGCATCTGTAGATGATCGAAAGGAATGAAGTGTGATGTCAGTTACAAAAAATACCACGTATATCCGAAGGGAGAGTCGATAACAAAGGGTAGTACACTACCGTTGAATTCACCAGCGCTGCCTGTGCCAGAAAATGTGCTGCCTGATTGATCTCCCTAGGAGCATGATGTAACTGTATGGAAGAAGCTCGGAGAAGGACCCTAACACGATGCAAATCGGGAGCAAGAGGGGTAATAGATTCCATTGTAAAGACCAACTCTTGGCAGTCAATTTCAGCCTCAAGATGTCCTAACCTCAGAATATAATTGAGAAACGCAAGGAACACAGCTTGAGCCTCCACTCGTAAGGGATAATCATGCCGCAGTGGAATAGAAAATGCATGGACCAATGCACCTGTAGAATCACGAACAATAGCACCGCCGCCGGCTGTACATTGTCCAACAGCCGCATCTGTTAACTTTCAAACGTCCTAAGGGCGGGGGACACCAACGTGAAATACGCATCCGATTAGAGCGAAGAGGAGGAGATAAGCCTAATCGAATAAGTCTGGGGACAGATGTCGCAAGATTAAAGCCATTCCTTGATTTTGCTCAAAAGAATATATCTCGTCGGATATCATGAATTATGTCCCGCTGAGACCATGATGCCTCTCCAAAGTCCATAGCAGTGTAAGTTTTCCAAATGTTCCAGAATAGGATGCCAAGATAAACATGTTGCATCTCCCCTAAAAAACTCGCTGGAGCCGACAACCAAACTGCTAATAGATAAGTCCGCCAATTCTCGGTATGTGTCATATATATATATATATATCTAACAGGGATTCAAAATACGCCCTGACCACTTGAATCTCAGAACACTGATAAAATAAGTAACTGGTCGTAGCTGATGCCATTCGACAGAATGGACATATTGTACGCATGATCTGTGTAAAGCGTGCCACAAAATCTGGTAATGGCAATGCCCCATGAAAAAGTTTCCAAAGAAGTACCTAGATTGTAGGCTGCTGTTGCTTCATCCAAATGATTGAGTTAGACAAAAGCGTTGTGGTTGACGGCCGGAAGCAATCATAGGCATGCCGAAGTGTAAACTGTGCCTATGGGGTAGACCATATTGGTGATCTGTCAATCCACTGTACTAATGAAGACCATGCCGGATTAATAGTACAAATTGGACGCCAACCCGGGTAGTCATATATACGTGGTAAAAATTCAGAGCACTAGCCATAACGAAGTCGCATATACTGGCTCCATAAAGTATTACTAGTATGATATGCGCACCATAATTTGCACAAATATGCCTCTTGTATCAGACTTATCCGTCGAATAGCAAGGCCGCCCTTCAGACTTTGGATAGCATATATTTGGCCATGATACCCAATGGCGCCTTTCGTTACCCCATAAAACCGTGCAAAATGTTGCTCCAGCGCCGTAATAATACTGCACCATAACCGAGTGGCAGCCATAACATGATTCAAAATAGACGATAGTATTGAACGAATAAGCACTAACCTTCCAGACGTGCCTAATAATTTAGCATGCCATCTGCCCAAGCGGCGGTCAACATGTTGTATTACCTCCTGACAATGGTTCACCCGCGTAATACCTTTGCGTAGATATGAACCCAAATATTTCATAGGTAATGCCGATTGCTGCATATCAAGCAAGTGCGTAAACAAGCGTTGTTGAGATGCAGTCACACGATCAGAAAAAACCACTGTACTTTTATGCCAGTTGACTACCTGACTCGAAACACTTTCATATATCGAGAGAAATTGCTTAAAGCGAGATAAATTTCTGTGATTTGCAGCTAAAAATATCAACAGATCATCAACATAAGACAAGTGGGAAATAACCATCGGCATGCGACCAAGAGAAAATGCCATGATGCGTGACTGTTCTACTAACCTTTTTAATCCCCTGCTAAAACCGTCTGCAACCAATATAAAAAGGAGAGGCGATAAAGGATCCCCCTGCTTAACCCCACGTGTTGGGCGAAAGAAGCCACGAGGAATACCATTAATCAAAATAGATATATGCGTACCTTCCAAATGATTGAGCATGAGGGTGATGAAAAAGGATGAAAAGCCAAAACGAAGAAGAATAGCACGAAGAAACTGCCAACTAACTCGCTCAAAAGCTTTCGCCATATCCAGCATTACAATCGCATTATGCAGCCTTGTACCTCTATCGAACCAATGGATTATTTCATTAGCCAATAAAACCTGTTCAGAGATGCCCCTGTCCTTCTGAAATCCTCCTTATCATGGCAAAAATAGAATTCAAACAAGTAACAAGAATGCGTGTTTGAATCTTACTCATAAAAGTAGATAAAGCTATCGGCAGAAAATCACTAAAGGTGCGTTGGGCGTGCCCTTTGAGAGCAAAATAAGCATTGAATATGCCATGTCACGGGGAATTAGGAATCCAAGAAAGAGCTCATGCACAGCTCTATAGACATCCAAATGAATAACCTCCCAACAGCTACAAAAAAAACCATCCATTATAACCATCCGGACCCGCTACACTATGGGGATCTAAACTCCAGATGCTTGTTTGACCTCCTCAATTGAGGGCATGTGTGTTAACATCGCATTATCCTCATCCGATACCAACAATGGAATAGAAGCTAAAAACTCTGAGCTATCCTCAACTGGTTGAGCTGTGAACATACGTGTAATATGATTTACAGCTGCTGTTCCCACACTTTACGGCATATCACATAACTCTCCAGTGTCTGTATGTATGTGATGGAGACCCTGACGTTGGTGTTTATCTTTAACAATCGAATGATAAAACTGAGAGTTACATTCTCCCTTACGAAGCCATTTTACTCGAGCCTTCTGTTTCCAGCATTCCATTTCCTGTAATGAAGCTTGTTGCAACTCTGCCTGAAACTCAAAGTAAGCTGTGCGGTTCCCATCACTCGGGTCAAGATCATATATCATCTCCAGTTATCGTGCACGCTGCTCTGCATATTCTAGACGATGAAAGATATTCCCAAGAACCTCTTTGTTCCAACGAGACATATCCGTTTTGAAATAACGCAATTTTGCACATAACCCCTCATGCCCCCGATAGTGGGATATGACACCCATGTGGATCCCATGAATGTGAGAAAATTGGAGTGAGTGGTCCAAGCAGTAATTAAATGAAACTGTTTGGGGCCATGAAATGGATTTTGGCCGCATTGTATCAGTAATGGGAAATGATCTGAGGTAGTTCTGCTGAGATGTTAAACGTACCTCGAGAAATAACTCATCGCCAGACCCGCCCTAACCCACGACCACCTAGTATAACGTGTTCCAACATGAGGCACTGTATGCCAAGCGCCATAATGTACCATATCTACAAAATCCGTCAAAGACGACAAAGTGGGACGAGAGGCACCTTTATGATCAAATAGAGATAGAATAGTATTAAAATCGCCTAATATAAGCCACTGCTCCAAATACGTATCATAGTGCTGCCGAGGAGGTTTCCAGAGAGATTGTCTAGCCGCTACTATATGTCGACCATAAACACAAGAAACCCAAAAGATGTTTTGAGTGCTATTCAGATGAAAACGGAAATGGGCTACCTGATCCATAAGACGGACCTCCAACAACTCCGTAACCGATGATTGCCAAAAACACCAAGCACGACCATCACACACGCACTAGGCCGAAGTAAATCCAAGCTGTATTTGTGCCCTAGTAATACGCATCATTGGCTGTTGAGGTTCGATAACAAATGAAAATTGTACAGAATATCTATGAAGCAATAGTCGCAACCAAGAAAGGGAGGTACGCAAACCCCTTAAATTCCAAGTAAGTGCATTCATTGAGAAAGTTGAGTAAGAGAGTTAGAAGACCAAGCAACACTACGAGTAATAACCTGACGAGGTGGGCGTGGGATCTGACAGTGAAGACGCTGACTACGCTTGCGAATGCATGGGATGAAACGTTCCTCATCGGATCCACAATAGGGTTAGAAATACGTTGCAGTAATTCTGCATCCGAAGATCCCTCTTTGATAGTTGGAATGCTACAAGACAATGACTCAGATAACTGCCTATATTCGTACTGCATATCCTTTAGGCTACTATCGTCTGGCAATTTAGCAGGCATCGTCGATAACTCAGAATCTGAAGCCGTGTGCACCAGCGTAGTATCCACTACGGGAGGTGGTTGTTCAGGCATAGAATCATCGGATGAACGACCTAATACTGTCAAATTTTGAGAATCAGAGGGCAGACCATCAGCAATTATAAACGGCTGATCATTGTTCATCGCGGGTACTGGATGGACTGGCGCCGGGTCTCTGTTTGCTGAGGATGTTCTACAGCTCTAAATGGATCAATATCCTTCATCTTTGGACGCCACTGCTGAACCACAAGGACTGGATTTAAGTTGGTTGGGGCTTTGCCACATTGATCACGCTTGTGTCCTAGAATACAACATTTATCGCAAAAATCAGGGACATCCTCATACACTACGGATTGAAAATGATGATGATCAATACTCTGAATATGGATTTTGGAAGGTAACTCCTTTGATACATCTACCTCCACACATACCCTAGCCACCGATGGTCTAAGAATCTTCTGAGTGGCTACATCTATACGAATCAGTGATCCCACCATAGCAGCAATAGCAAAAAGAGCAGGTTGATTGTTAAGATAAACCGCCAATCACGGCAGCACCATCCACACGGGGACGATCGGTGCATCATATCTCGGATCAAAGTCATGTGTATATTTGGTGATCCTCATATGAAATCTCAAGATATTCCAAGATCGACAACAAAAAAACGATTGTAATCTTCCTCCTTTTCAAAACGCAGCAACACGTGGGTCTTATCCAATAATCCGGCATGCACAACGCCACTAAAACAAATTCGGTCCAAAGTTTTTTGCAAAGCGGCCATGGAGGGACTTCCATTCCAAAAAGATCCAACTAAGATGTAGCAGAAAGGAACCAACCCTGCCGAAACCTCAGCATCATCAAATACAATAGAAGGACAGCCTTTGTATCGCTGAGCCTTGGCTCTGATACCACTTGTAGGACCTTAGACGCTACAAACTCTCTCAAAACAAGTTGGTGATAGGAGATGCACATACCCTAGCCTTATAGTGCATTCAGCATACACAAGCGCCCATGACATTCGACTGTGACTTGGCAGCCTACGCTAATGGACAATTGTTGCACCCAACAAGAATGTCCCTCTCAACTCGATAACATTCATCAAGTAACTCCCCAAAGTCTCAGAAATTAGCATTCACAATCCAAGTGCAAATGCATGAATTCTGCATCTCTCAAACTTTGTCATCTTTAACTGTTCATCTCACATCGTAGACGGAACATATCTCTCCAAAGCGGTAAACTGATTCGCATACTCCCCTACAGTCATGCACAGCCCCTGCCGCAACTCAAACATCCCAATCTTCTGCAATGTTAGTGACGGTGGGATGTAAAACTTACGTAACTCCTCCAGAAGACGGTTCCAAGTAACTAGTCTGGGCAAGTGTTGTACGCTAGTCTTCCACCACTGATTGGCCTCTCCAATAAAGATTGGTCGAATCACATGTGCCTTAATCTCATTAGGCACCTGAATTAGCTCGAAATTGTTCTCCACCTCATCAAGCCATTTCTACTACATCCAGGTCAGATCCTCCCTCGAAATTAAGAACTTGGGTCTCTTAAGCTCCCCGTAGAAGAAACGAGTATCGTGTAACTGTTGTGCTGGTAGACGCGGAGGTGTGTCATGGTGATTGTTATTATTATTCTTGACTGCTTGACCAATGTGTATCATGGCGTCGAGCAAGGCCTATAGAATACCTCCCAAGGCATGTGCCAATGTCGATGAAACATGCTCCTGATATGGTGGTACTGGCTCTGCTTGCAGAGGTGTAGGACCGTGCACCTGCAGTAAGCACCACTAGAGGGGGGTGAATAGTGGTTAGCAGAAATTACACTACTACCCTTGGTTAAAATCTCCTTTGAAAACAGAATCTGAGACCTCCTCAGATTTGGTACCCGTTTTTGTAAAATTGGAAACTCCATGTGCACAACTCCAAAAATTTATGAAAATTTCCAGAACTTAACTACAATATCTTGACAAGACTCTGTCCAAATATTAGATAAAAATAAGATCGTTTGTCCCTTCATACAAATAAAAAGATTAAGATGGTCAATCTGGACAGAATTGGACAGAATATTGCTGAACTTTGAAAAATGTTTCTCTTTGGATACTTAACCCAAAAGGTTTATCCGCATATCAAAACACTCCTTAGGATGCCTAGTTTATTTTTTCAAAAGGCCATGACCTTAAACAATTCTTAATGAAGACAGCAAGTTTTCTAAAAATTGGTTAGATTGCGGCCAGAATGGAGCAGTTATCTTGCAATGACTGAAAGTCTAAATTTTCTTTGCTCAAATCAAGTGATTCTTGTTGCTAATGAAAGCTAACAGTATGTAGTATAACTCCACAAACAATCACGAATTATGAAAGTGTTTTCTACTTTTTCAAAACGTGTAAAGTTGTGTGAAATCTGCAATGAAAATAGACTAAAAAACAGAAAAGTGTAAAGAAGAGAAGAACACCAAAGATTTATCCTAGTTCGGTCAATGTGACCTACTCCAGTCCCAAGAAACACCTTTCATTAGATTTCACTATGGTATGAACACAATTACAACAAGAACCAAGCTTGATGCTTGGTTAAACACCAACCCTATTGAAACCTTGGATGAACACCTCTATGCAACTCTTGGTTGCAGCACCTCTATCACCTATTGATGTATCCTTATAGATTTGGCTAATCAATCTTACAAATGAAACACAAGAGGCTTGTAGCTCTACAACAAATACCACAAGAACACCTTGACTACACAAAGAATGAAACAAGAATGGAGAGAAGAAGATAGCAAGACAATGAGCTTCAACTTTTGCTTTCAAGTGTGTGTTCTTCTTCTTCACCTTTGCTGCCTATTTTTAGTGAGTTGAGCCTTGAAGATAAGAACTCTTATGTGTCACTATCTTCATCATCACTGCTTAAGTGTCTTCACATCATTGGTTGGCCATATAAACATCTTGTACACTTGGCAAAATGAAACAACACAATTGGTCTACATAAAATTTCAGCTTGGCCGAAATTGTTGTCTAGAAAAGTGACTTGGAATTGCTTGAAAAATGAAGATAATATCAAGGAATAATACCACCAAGTAACCCTAAACTCCTTGGCAAGATAATAGCGCATGTGAGGCTAAAAATTTCAAACAAAAACAGCTCCCATCTTCAGCTCCCATGACCGTCGGGTTTGAAATTGAAAAATCCAAGTTGCCGATTTTGCCAACTAGCTTCTTTTTGGTTGGTTCACTTGGCATAAAGTCATAAATTGAATACACCATCATTTACACCTGTAAATACACGTCTGGAGGCTTGTATATATGAATATCAACTCAGATTTTTGAAGAAGAAATCAACAAATAATAGTTGACAAGATTATGTCAACATATAACACCGAAATTCCCACTTTTTCTCCTTGTATGTTGTGATCAATTTCACACCTTTAACACCTTTAAATTCTCTTCAAAATGATGATTAATATCCTCCAATAACATATTGAAGAAGGTCTTCAAGAAAAAAATAGAATGTGACGTTACAACTCGTCACACATCCTGCTATCGTCGATAATATCATCAAATAAGAAATAAAATAGAGAACCACCAAATAATCTTTGAGATGAAGATAAATGAGCTTCAGAATGAAGATAATAATATACTCAAGAGATTCCTTGAGTAAAAATACCAAAATTACCCTCTGAAGTAAATGACCAAAACACCCCTGGTGAGAGAAAACTCCAGAAATGACCCTGATGGTCAGAAATATACATAATAACACCTTTATGATGCTAAATAAGAGATAAATGTGTCCTTGAAACATTGTCACTATGTCAAGTACCTACACAAACTCAAAATGCCAATTTTACCCTTTTTGGTAAGTTGTAGAAACTTCCAGAGCATGTTAGTCATAATGCATAATATATATCAAAATCACATAATAACCACATAATGAACATATATAAATCATGTAAAAATGAAAACAACCATTTTATCACATTTTAGAAAAATATTTCTAAAAACCCTAGACATCGATTGATCGAAGTGCCTTTGCTTGAGAGATCGATGTATCACTGTGAGTTTCAGAGTTTGTCTCTGACCTACATCGATCGATCGAAGTGAAGGTTTGATCTACATCGATCGATCGATGTGTCTCAAGTTTTGAGATCGATGTCTCACAGTAAGACCTTGGTTTTTCTCTGCCTTACATGGATCGATCGATGTGAATGAGCGAAGTACATCGATCGATCGAAGTGCAACAATCTGAGAGATCGATGTCATTTTTCTTCACTTTTACAACTTTTAATCTTTTATAACACCATGTGTGACATTTTTAAGTATTCAACACTTAAAATCATGACTTTGAAAATTATCGAAACATATTTCTCAATGTTCTCCCCCTTTTGGATGATTTTCAATATAACCTAACATTATTTTAATGTCACAATTCTTTATCAATTGTTTATCACATATCTACCAATCTTAAACCAGTTGAATTGTTTTGAAAACCTCACCAATTCTATACCAATTGTTTTCAAACTTTTAAAACTCATGTTTTAACATAAATGCTCCCCCTCAGCTTATACTCTCCCATTTAACCTATCCTTTAAGCCAATTTAACACCTAAAACTTATACCAATTGAACTTAACATATTATCATGATTTAACAACTAAAATCATGTTCTTATTCTATCTCCTCCTTTATTTTGCAAATCATGCAAAAGATAGAATTATGCAATTGTATTGAAAGTCATCATACATAACTTGGCTCGTAAAGTTTTAGAAGTGGTTTGATTAAGGGGTTTTGGTGAAGATGTCAGTTATTTGATGATTAGTTCTTACATGATCTATGGTTATGTCCCCCATTTTGAACATGGTATTGAATGAAATGGTATCTTACCTCACTGTGTCTAGCCTTAGAATGAAGCGCCGGATTCCGAGAAAGATTGATTGCACCTGTGCTATAACAGAAAATTAGAATCTTATTGATTTTAATGCCAAAATCACTAAGTTGTTGTTAAGTCAAAGTATTTGGGTAGTGCATAAGCTTAAGGCTATATAGTCGGCTTCGATGATAGAGAGTGCTACACTAGCTTGCTTTTTAGAAAACCAAGAAATCAAGTTGGTTCCTATGAATTGACATGTACCGCTAGTGGATTTTCTATCTATCATGCAACCACCATAATCAGCAGAACTATAAGCATATAGCTTCAACTTAGCTTTATCTTGATGTTGATTTAGTCTCCTTTCTAATCTCCCACTCTTTCACTCCAATAGTCTTACGATCGGGTCAATGCAGAGGTGGCCATTGTAGGATCTGCAAGACACCACTAGAAGGGGGGAGGGGGGTTGAATAGTTGGTGCGGAAAGTGTGGTTTTTAAAATTGTTTCAAACCAAACAACTCAACTTCTGAAAACAGATTCTGTTCTCAGGACCAGTTTTAAAACGTTTTTAGAACTAGGTTGTAGGTCTTCAAAAATTCTGAAATTTTGAGAGAACTTAGCCTCAGATGTTATGAGGTGTCTCCTAAAAACTTTCAGATTAAATTCAACCTTTAACCCCTTCACAAATTATTGGTGGTCAGATTGCGCGAATCTGCCAGAAACGGTAGACTTTTTTTGAAAAATTTATTCCTATTTGTATTATAACTCCAATTGCTCTAAAATTTTAACCAATAACCCCCTTTTTTGTTGTATTTAAATAGGTTGAAAACATTTTTTAAAATACTTTCGGGAAGTTAGTCAAATACACTCAAAGTCTCAACCTTTGCAAACCTGAAAATCAGACTGCACTAGTCTCAGAACTTTGGATGTTTGATTGACTTATACTTATCCAAAAGGGTTGAAACTTGTGCCAAAGTACCTTAACCCTAGGACGTGTGGCTATGTTTCTGAAAAATTTTCGTAATTTTGAAATCGTTTACTATTTTACGAACGTAAACAAAGGAGGGTAACAGTGCAGAAACAGAATATAAGTGCTGAAGTAAATGACACAGAGAATTTTATACTAGTTCAGTTATAAACAACCTACTCCAGTCTTCGAGAAACACCTTCCTCGGTTCACACTAGTCACACACACGCAATACACCTTACCACAGGGTTGATGGAGTTTACACACCAACTCCAACCCTTTACAACCCTTGTACGATGAATACAATTCGCAACGAACACCACCACCTAGTAAGATTGAAGATTGATCACACCTTGATCAATCTTTTACAAAGATAAAGAGTATGTGGTGGTCTATTACAAGCCTATTAAAGGATAAGAATATAAGTACAATAGGCTTTCAAGAGAAGAAAGAAAGAGAGTGTAGAAGAAGAGAAGGCTAGGCTTTTTTTCACATGAAATTGCAATGCTTGTTCTTGTCTTTGTTTTGCTCATCTCCTTCCTTTTTTAACACATATGGCCGTCCCCCTTGGAGTCTTTCCCCTCTTGAAAATTGTCTTCTAAGTCCTTGGGAGAATGTATGACATCATTGTGACATGACCTTGCTTACTTTGGCACGTTCTTATTGGATGATCATTTAACCTTTGCTTACTTGGCACTTCATGATTGGGTGAATGTTGTCATCATTTGATGACTTGGAAAATCTGAATATTTCACTAAAACCATGTGCCAAAATCAACTTAACTTATTAGTTGCCATAACATCCAAGATTATCACATAAATAAGCAAGATAATTTCTCCACTAAATCAAGACAAAAATTCGGCCATAACCACTACTTGACATGCTGAAATTTCTACATGTATTACTTAGTGAATAATTCAAATACTTCCAAATTTCCATTGATTTTTCTTTTAACTAAATCACCAATTAGTAGCAAATATTCTTATCAATTGGAAGTGAATTTTGGACAACCAACAAAGCCTAGAAAACGTTCAAGATACATTCCACACATGCTGAAAAATTTCAGCATGTGTGGATATTCAAGATATCACAATTTATGGCTTTGTATTTCATTCAAATTTCTTCCATTCTCTTCCAATTATCCATATAATTCAATACACAAAATATATGCTTTTTTATATCAGAAAATTCGGCCAGCTATATCTTCCCATGCTGAAATTTTCAGCATGTGTTTCAAATGAGACAAAGTTTGAAACCTTACCATTTGTAGCTTCTTTCTTTAATCACCAACATTGTATGATTGATTCTTGACCAATCATATGCCAACAAGGCTCCACATATGCTCCATCTTAGCTGTAGGTGGCGTGTATACATGTATATGCATGTGCTGAATTTTATTTTTGCTAACTTTGTAAAATAGTGCATATTTAATAATACATACATGTTATATTCCAATCAGCCCTTAATTTAATTTTCTAGAACACTTTAAGATGTATGACATATGTAAAAAGTGTTCTGGATACGTGTCGTATGATGTTGCCAAAAATGTTCCATGTTTTGTGTACGTAGAAAACCGAATTTTTTGATATTATCGATTACCCGATTTTTCTTTAATTAAATTCCAACTTTTTGCACATGTTATAATATTATGTTACACATAATAGATATATAATAAACTTTAATTCTCAGCACTTGGCTGGTCTAAAGTGGCGCCATTAACATGTGACAAAATTAAAATTAAAATCTCCACAATTTGGCCTTAATGTGGGGTGATTTGTGTGTGCCAACATGGAATGATTTTATGGCTGAAAATATCATCATATCCACGAAATTAATAATGATTTTTGAGATGTAGGGGCTGGCCATCTATTTATGGCAAGTACGTGACACGTTGGCGAAGTTTCGGTATTCGCCCGATACGACAATTTTTGGTTTAGAACCTTTTGAACGTGTCGTATTTAACTTGTCAACACCATGACTTATATCATATGATATAAGACCTGAATATACTCATAAATATGAGTTAAGTATGATGGTGTGACGTTAACGTACGTACGTAAAATATATAACGTGTCGGTAGTACGTTGGAATACATGTGTATGTGCCTTTTTCAAAAAATCAGAAAATATACGTATTTATATATGTATATGCCGTGTATATTAAATGTGGAGAGGAGGAGAAGACTTTCCTTTCTTGGTCTTGTTGATTTGTGCCTTGTTCAAATGTAGCTTCCTTTAATGATTTACTTGGTTTAATTAACTAAGTACTTCACTTAATGAACTAGTTTAGTTCATTAATGGTGGCACCTGAAAATAGTATAAACACAACAAATGTTTGCCATATGATGTAAGCTTTAACGCTTCATGGCTCGTTAGTACGGCAATATTATATATGAACTAAATAAGGCAAGTAATAGGCAATATGTCATGCACACGTTTATATCATGCACACGTTTTTGTCATGCTCATTTAAATCACAAATTTTGAAATCACTCAAACCCCTTTTTCTCTACAATCTCCCCCTTTTGATGATTTTCAAAATAACTCATGTACATGATTTAAATCCTATCGCTCCCCCTTCAATTATGCATAAATTCAAAATTCGAAATTTAAATTTCGTATCCGCTCCCCCTTGATTTATGCAATCAGTATTAATTAGTATCTTTCTCTCTCCCCCTTAAATCATGCTTTCTCTCCCCCTTTATTTCGGAAAGTAAATCAAAAGATACCTGTAAATAAGGAAAGAAAATCAAATCACGTGAAATCAAATCATATCAGTTGAAATCATGCCTAATTTAGAACGAAGAGATTCATACGTGGCTTGATTTAAGGCTTTGGTAAAGATATCCGCTACTTATGCTTCTATACGTACGTGATTTATGACGATATCACCATTGTTTACGTGATCACGAAGAAAGTGATAGCGTACTTCTATATGCTTAGCCTTAGAGTGTAACACGGGGTTCTTAGACAGATTGATGGCACTCATACTATCACAGTATATAGGGATTCTATTTACGGTAATTTCAAAGTCCGAGAGTTGTTGTTTATCCACAAAAACTGTGTGCAACAAAAGCTAAGTGCCATGTACTCAGCCTCAGTAGTGGACAAAGCAACGCTTGTTTGCTTTTTGAAAAACCATGAAATGAGTGAGTTTCCTATAAATTGGCAAGTCCCACTCGTGCTCTTTCTATCTATTTTGCAGCCACCATAATCTGTATCAGTATAAGCATGTAAGTTAAATTCGGAATCTTTATCATACCAAATCCCTAAGGTGGGCGTGTGCCTAATATAACGGAATATTCTTTTTACCGCATTATAGTGAGACACCTTAGGTTGACTCTGAAAGCGTGCACACATGCATACACTGAACATGATATCAGGCCTACTAGCAGTTAAATATAGTAAAGAACCAATCATAGACCGATATAAGGCATTGTCAAAATCCTTACCATGTTCATCCTTATCCAATTTGGTAGTGACACTCATAGGGGTGGGGGATGGTTTCAAATTTTCAAAGTTGAGCTTTTTAATCATGTCCTTTATGTACTTAGCTTGACTTATGTGAATGTCTTTACTCGTTTGCTTAATCTGCAAGCCAAGAAAATAGTTAAGTTCACCAACCATGTAGAAATATGAGGGTTTGAGTGATTTCAAAATAAAGAAATTTGAATATATATATATATAAACGTTGAGTATATATATATATACACACAAGTGTACATGTATGCATGATAACTTGCCTTATTTAGCTTATATATCATGTTGCCATACTAACGAGCCATGAAGCTTTAAAGCTTACATCATATGGCGAACATTTGTTGAGTTTATACTATTTTCAGGTGCCACAATTAATGAACTAAAGTAGTTCATTAAGTGAAGTACTTAGTTTAATAAACTAAGTAGTTCATTAAAGGAAGATGCATTTGGAAAAGGCATAAAGGCAACATGGCTATGGAAGGAAAGTCCTCTCCTCCTCCCCACATTCATTTCACACGTTTTTATACATATATATACACTATATTTTCAGATTTTTTTATAAAAGGCACATACACATGTATTCCAACGTACTACCGACACGTTATATATCTTACGTACGTACGTTAACGTCACACCACTATACTTAACTCATATTTATGAGTATATTCAGGTCTTATATCATATGATATAAGATATGGTGATGACAAATTAAATACGACACGATAAAAGGTTCTAAACCGAAATTTGTCGTATCGGGCGAATACCGAAACTTCGCCAACGTGTCACGTACTTGCCATAAATAAATGGTCAGCCCATATACATCAAAAATTGATGGAAATTTCGTGATACACATGGTGTGATTAGCCAAAAATACTTTCTATGTTGGCACACACAAATCACCCCACATTTAGGCCAAAATGTGAAGATTCCAATTTTATTTTTGTCACATGTTTATGGTACCACTTTAAATCAGCCATGAGCTGAAATTTAAAGTATATATATTATATTATGTATAACATAATATATATCATGTGCAAAAGTTGGAAGTTAAATTAGAGAAAAATCGGGTAATCGATAAATATCGAAAATTCGGTTTTCTACGCACTTAACATGGAACGTTTTTCTTGACCATGGTGTGACACATATCTAGACACTTTTTACATATAATATACATCTTAAAGTGTTCTAGAAAATTAAATTAAGGGCTGATTGGAATATCACATGTGTGTATTATTAAATGTGCACTATTTTACAAAGTTAGCAAAAATAAATTTCAGCACATGTATATACATACTCAACGCCACCTACAGCTGATTTGGAGCACATGTGGAGCCTTGTTGGCATATTGATTGGTGAAGGATCAATCATACAATGTTGATGAATCAAAGAGAGAAGCTACAAAAGGTAAGTTTTCAACATATACCTCTCTTATGTCACATGCTGAAAATTTCAGCATGTCACATACCTAGTGGCCGAAATCTTCACCCTTAAGGAAGATAATTTGTCAATTTTTCATTAAAGAATAAATCAAAGGAGTTATGGAAATGATTTGAATTGTATGTAAGGTTATTAAGTGTGATATTCTTTATATCACACATGCTGAAATTTTTCAGCATGTGTGAAGATGATTGTGGCCGAATGTGACCCTCTCTTGGTGTCCAAGTTCATTCTTCATCTTATAGCAAGACTTACCTTAAATAATTGATGTATTTTTTATGGAAAAAATTCAAAGAAAAATGGAAGATCTGGATTTATTTCATGTTGTAAATGCTGAAAATTTCAGCATTGAAAGACCTAGTGCTGGCCGAATTTTGCAAGGTTGGAAAGAGGGATTTTTGTCTTGCACCATCTTCTATCATTTTCTTTTTGTTTGAGTCTATTCATTTCAAGTTCAGTTGTGTCCTTCTTCTACCCTAATTCTTCACGTCATTTGTCTTCCATACGTATAAAAAACGTCCAGATTACTTTGAAGTCTTTGCATTTTGTTATTCATAATTCAAGTGTTCTTTGTTGATTCTTGTTGCTCATCATTCTAGTGTCACGTTTTTACACATCTTTGGCATCAAATTCTGAATTTTGTCAATCAAACTTGAACAAGGTAGGGTTCGTTGCAACTAGGAACATTCAGCTCTTTAATTGATGATAATTTTGTCAATCAAACTTGAACAAATCATCTTGTTGCTACCAAAGATTTTAGTTGATGATGATTGTATACATCTTGTGATTCATATTGTGATTGATTTCATGCTTCAATCTTGCTGATCCTACGTGTGCACACCATCTTCTAACCAAACGCAAAAGCTGAAAAAGACGCCAACTCAAAACCCCCTTTTTGAAAACCCTAGTTTCAGTTAAACAACTATAGCTAACCGAAATTTATCACCTTCAGATTTAACCTGCATCTCATATTGCATACTTGAAGGTACCTTGGCTGAGACTGAAATTTCTTGCATGTTTTCTTGCCTTTGATAAAAAAAAGAATCTGAACTTGCTGACGTTGAATACATCAAGAAGAAAAAGAAAAACAAAAAGAAAAATTGAATAGAAATGGAAAAAACATTTGTGCAAATTGCTTGAAATTTTTGAACAAACTTGGCGTCATCTTTCCTCCATAACCCACACCATACCTATTATCCATATTCTGAACATCTTGAACCAATCACACACTTGGATACTTGATTATTGCATGACTTGAATCATACTGTGGATAATAAGTGAATAGAATCAAACTTAACTAAAGATTGCCTACGGCAACCCTTAGTTCATCTTTGGTTCAGCCTTATACATCAATTTTGGTTGCTTAATTTCTTTGAATCTTAGTAGAAAAGTTCAAGTTTGTATCTATCACTCTTGATTCTGTTTTGATACTATTTGGTGCAAATTGAAAGCAAAAGGGAGAAACAAGTGCAGATCGTTGTGATTTGGAGGAGCATTGGCAAAACACTTTCTTAATTGATCGCTTTGAATCTTATTAACTTCAGGTTACCCAAGAAGCAAAGTGGTAAGAGAGTGGAAAGAAGAGAAAGAGGAGTGTTCATATTTCGTTTTTACTAATCACTTAACGTTTGTTTGTCTTTGTGTTAGTTTGGTTCTTTCCCTTTCTTTTGTTTTCGTTTAATCTCTTTAGGTAAAACATGGAGAGTAGCAGTCATTCCGCTTCTAGCAAGTCAAAGGAAGCCGAGACTTTGGACAACACGCAACAACAAATGCTGGAGGTGTTAAAGAAACTCATGCATGACAATGAGGTAATCAAACATAGATTGGAGGATGTTGAATGGAGCTACAAAACGAGTGATGGCCAAGGTACGAGCAGGGCCGTTCCCCTACCACAACCAAGGCGTCACCCCCCAGAAGAAGTTGAGGATGACAACCTTAGACCATCACACATTGAGCCAAGAAGGTTTGTTCCACTAACGCAGCCAAGAAGATCTAACTTGCCGGAACCCGAAGAAGCAACCAAGGCTCGTTTATTACATGGTCTCAACAGGGAGATTGCGCAAAGGGTTGAGCTTCAACCTTACCTCGACCTCACAACCATGGTCCACATGGCTGAGAAGATTGAACAACAACTAAAAGTACGTAGTTCCTCCAATTTTAATTCCACTTATCGTACTAATCAATCTTCATCAAGGTTTTCAAGTAAGTCTTCAGGAACGGGAAGCTCACGGCCTACATGAGGCCAAACACATGACCAAGGTGTGTCACAAAGGATGGACAACCGTGTGCAGTCCACACAAAAGCGAGATAACCGAGCCCAACAAAAGGCTCCTACAGGGAATTCTTCTGATCTCTCAAATAGGTTTAGAGACATTAAATGCTATAAATGTCAAGGTCGTGGTCACATAGGAAAAGAGTGTCTTAATGCTAAACGAATTATGTTAAGTGAGGAAACTAATGAATATGTGACTAAGTCCGAGCATGAAAATGAATCTGAGCATAATAATGAAACTGAACCCGAAGAGAACCTAGGCATGCTAGATGATTATGACATTAGGAATTCCTTGTTGTGCGTAGAGCTCTAAATGCATATCCGACATTAGATGATCTTAGTGATGATTTTACTGTTGATATTGCGCATGATTCTTATGATGATAATGCTGAAATTTCAATTGATACACATGTTGTTCATGATGATAAAGTTGATGTGCTGAATGAACATGACTGTGTGAAGTTCTCAGAACGTAATGCTAACATTTGTAAGAAACTTCTAGCACAAAAAGAAAGCAACTTTGATATCCTTTTAGAAGTAGAAGAACAAATGGTGCACAGATTAGACCTCCTTAATAAATTGCAAGGTCTTAGGAGACTTATTGATGTTCGTCGTGATCATATGCATGAGACTGACTTGCGTGCTGAAAGTGATGAGCTTGAATCTAAAATTTTTTGTGCTTCGCATGATTCACATGATTTGCTTGATTTACATGCTGATTTACATGAAGATTGGAGTGACATTTCAAGTAGAATAATGATGTCTTAGGTGACAAACATGATAATGTTGAGAAGCATGAATGGGTTGTCTATAATAATCCTTTCTTTGAGTGTTTTGATAGTGACATTCCATCCCATGAAAATCCCTACGAGTATCAATATGAAATTCCACTTGACGTTACGTTGCAAGCTGATTTTGATGATGATAATCTGGATATTAGTGCTGATTTGTGCTTTGAAGAGCATGATAATTTAAATTCATCTGATTTGGAAGTTCTAAGGAGTGTACGAGGTACGTTGTTAATTCCTTATGTTTTACGTACATTCTCTTTCATGCATGACAAATCTTATGTGAGGAGTCTTCTACCTACCATGTTAGTGCATCCTAAACACATTAGAAAGAGGTGTTTCTTGTTGAGTGTTCATGTAGATATGTGTTATGATGTGTCATTATTTGCATACGTCGTCATTCAATTGATTGCTCACCCTAAGCATGTAAGACTTAAATTATACATGATCATTGCACTTGGTTTGCTAGAACTTGTATCTTACATAGTTTATGAGTCATTTGTGGAGTATCCCTCTTATCCAATTGTGTGTTTAGATTTGAGGTCGTATCCTTTTGCTGACCTCACATCTTTCCCTCATACACCCTTTGATTCGAGGACGAATCTTCTTGAGGAGGGGGGATTGATGAGGATTGGAGATCCCATCAAGAGGTCACGGGTCCTATGACAAGAAGGAGGCCTAGAGAACTTGGACCTCAAGTTGGAACTTTCTTGTACAAGCATGTTCAAGATGAACCTAAGGCTCATTGGTTTCATCTCATGGAACCTACATTATGAACGTGTTCTCCCCCCCCCCCAAACGTGTGTTCTTTCTTTTTGAATTTTGTCTTGTTTCTTGTGATCCTTATTTTTATGTGTTTTCCTTGTAGCTAAAATCGGTGCATGCAAAGTCCAAGCCAAATGGAGTGTCCACAAAGGGATAAAGGCGTGTTGTTTCAAATAAAAGGAGACAAAAGGAATGTTATCTTGAGAAGAATGTTTGTCTCCACAAAGACAAATTTCAAATGTGTCCCAAGATGGAATTCCTTGTTTCAAAATGAACTCAAAATATCTCCAATTATCAACATAGGGGGCGGCCAAATCGAAGACAGGGTGAGGATCAACTTGAAGTTAAACTTGAATTTAAATTCAACCATGATTTGAGTTCAAGTTTCAACCAACTGGGGTCTTCAAATTCAATAACTTCTCAACCATAATTCTCAACCATTCACAATTCAAATTGAATCCAAGTTTGAATTCAAATTCAACTTAATTTGAATTCAATCTTCAACCATCCTTTGAATTCAATCCCAATCATTTTATCATCATCAAATCAGGTTTCCAAGACCACAACAAACATCAAACACGGCTGGAAGGGATGGTGGACAGGATATGTAAGAAACCCAATTCAAAGTGAACTCAAATTCAAACTCACTTGAATTCAAATTCACCCAACTTTTAAATTCAACTTCAACCTCATCCTACTTATCAATCAGCTTCTTCCAAGGCTTCATTTGATCACCATACACGGCTGGATGGCAGCCTACAAGCATGAGAAATATTAGCTAGACTTTGTCTTAGATTTGAGTTCAAACAATTTTCAAATTTCCAAGTTCATTTCAAATGCTTTCTAGATACCTTCGTTAGAGATAACATCTGGTTATCCCCTTAGTGTTAGACGTCTATAAATAGGGCCCTTTGGCCGATTTGAGAAAACAATTTTGGACGAATAAAACTTCTTGATGTTTCTTTCACTTATTGTGAGACTTTGTTTTCTTGGTTTTGCATTAAAAACCTAAGTTAAGATCCTTCAAAGTTGAGCATTTTGAAGGTATTGCCATTGCTTAAAGGTGTCGTCCAGGAAGGCCATATTGGTTTGCCTGATCAACGACCATCTTTAAGTGTTGGTCTTGCTCATTACACCATAAGTTTTTATCACTAAGGAAGCAAGGGGAAGTCTTCTTCCTTGTGCCTAACCCTTTATGAAAGACGTTTGGAAGATGGAATTGTTGGAGCCACGTCTTGCATGCATCAATGAGTTTATGCGTCCAATGATCAAATTTACATAGCCTTCGTTGACAAATGAGTGAATTGAAAAAATATTGTTCTCATTCAACTCCGACCCAAATTCGCATAAAAATCACTTGTAATTATAGGAGTGAACTTGGTCTTATCATGATTACAAAGACTAGTCAGTTTTGGAATCTCAACCGATCTTTAAGAACTTTAATCTCATCATCCTTCTCCAACACCTGGAAGTTCAATTTCTTCTGAAAAGAGATAGCCTACTTGGACTTCTTCCAACAACAACTCATTACTTCTTAGAGGCTCCTGCCTCCGACAGGGGTACGAGGGGATAGAACATAGCCATGTGTTAGAAACATACGGAAGTTGCTTCCTGATGACCCATAATGATGTGTCAAGCTGTGTCGATCAACTGCTATTTCACGATATAATTCTACTAAATTCATTTAAAATAAAGAGATATACTTTATTCCACTAGAAGTAGCCTCTTGTTTAACCTCTTTCCAATGGTCTTTTGTCCAAGATATTGTCCAAGATATGGCACTTTGAGTAAGAGACCTCTTCAGGCTTCTCACTACTTTAAGGGCTTCGAAGTTTGATTATCTAGGGATTGCAGCCCCCCTGCTTGGCCCGACGCTGCCATTTCTGCCAGTGTCGCCGCTGCCTTCAGCGTTCATCTTTTTTCAAGTTCTCTTGAGTGGAAGTTAGGGATTTTTTTCTTGCCATCCCAAATTTAGATAGATTTGCTTAGGGATTTGAATATTTTGGAAAGAATTTTAGAGAAGATAGTGCATGGGGTTAGCTAACAAACAACACCATATTTACAGTTAAAGAACTTTCTAACATATTGAAGGTGGAGAAATTGGATTCTCGGTGTGTATTTTAAGTTTGACATAAATTTTATGCCAATCTAAGACTTCCTTTCATGAAAGTATAAATACTTTACTACTTTGTCTAATTTGCAGCACATTACGGCATGGGCAAAGTGTCCTGAGATGAAATCGGTCAACAACGGTCATCCTAATCGTTGGCCATAATTATTGAGGTTTCTATGAAAAATTAATCTGATCAAAGACAATATTTAAATACATATATATCAAATTCTTTAAAAAAATTGAAGGAATTTGAATCGATAATAACTAAGAAATTGAATGAAGGAGGAATACAAGAACACAAGATTTGCTCAATACACAAAGCTCCTGTTTTGGAGTCTTAGAATTGTTCTTGAAGATGTGTTTGGAGGTGTGTTTACAATATTGATGAACTAGCCTATTTATAGCCAAATATCACACATGTTTATATGTAAAAGCTATGTGAACAAAATAAACAAAGTTGGTAAAAGCTATGTGAACAAAATAAGCAAAGTTGAAATTGCTACCTACCATTTGAAAATAAAAGCATGTTCACAATTGTTGACTAATGTGTGTTCACATTTATTTGATTTAATTCTACATTGCCTCCCTTAAATCAAAATCTTCAAACTTGATCATTCCAAGCATTTTTCTTCAGCTTGAAAAATGACTCTGTCTTCAATGGCTTTGTAAGAATATCTGCAACTTGTTCTTCAGTTGGACAATAATCAATAGCAATCTCTTTCTCACGAACTAGGTCACGAATGAAGTGAAACTTGATATCGATGTGTTTGCTTCGTCCATGAAATACTGGATTCTTTGATAATTCAATTGCTGATTTGTTATCGCAATAAATATTTGTTGGTTCATCTTGTTTGTGATGTAGAAAACCAAGAATTCGTCTAAGCCATAGCGCTTGTGTAGCACTGTTGATGCTGCTATATACTCTGCTTCAGCTGTAGATAAAGCCACGACTTGTTGTTTCTTTGAAGACCATGAGAAAACGCTGGATCCCAAGAAAAATGCATAACCTGATGTACTTTTTCTTTCTATGGTGTCACCAGCCCAATCACTGTCTGTGTACCCCAGAAGAGAAATATCATTAGCACAAGAATAGAATATACCATGAGTTTTGTACCTCTGATATATCTCAAAATCCGTTTAGCTGATTGTAAGTGTGATTGACGTGGTGACTCCATGAAACGACTGATAAGTCCAACACCATATGTTATATCCGGCCTAGTCGCAGTCAAATATCTCAAGTTTCCAACTAGTCTTCGGAAGTATGTAGGATCAACTAGGTCACCTGTAGCATCTTTTGTTAACTTCAACTTTCTTCAACCGGTGTTAAGATGGGTTTTGCAAATTCCATCTTAAACTTTTTCAGAATATCACCTGCATATTCTTCTGTGAAATGAATATTCCATTGTCCATCTGATAATTTCCAAACCAAGAAAGTAAGACATTAGACCAAGATCCGTCATTTCAAAATGACTAATCATAGCCTCCCTGAACTCAGAAATCATTTTAGCATTGTTACCGGTAAAAATAAGGTCATCAACATATAGACATACGATAACAATATCTCCTCGATCAGAATATTTCACGTATAAAGTATGCTCATATGGACATCTTTGAAAACCATGTTCGGTGAAATAAGAATCGATGCAAGTATACCATGCTCGTGGAGCTTGCTTGAGACCGTACAAAGCTCTTTTCAACCGGTATACCTTACTTTCTTGTCCTTTGTCAACATATCCATCTGGTTGATCAACATAAACTTCCTCTTCCAGAACTCCGTTTAGGAAAGTAGATTTAACATCCATTTGGTAAATCTTCCATGCACTTTGTGCGGCAATAGAAATACCATACGAACTGTGTCAAGTCTAGCACACAGGGGCAAAGACCTCAAAATAATCAATACCTGCCTTTTGTTTGTATCCTTTTGCAACAAGTCTTGCTTTAAAGCGATCAATCTCTCCATTTGCTTTGTATTTTGTCTTGTACACCCATTTGACTCCAATGGGTTTTTTCTCTTGTGGAAGAGTAGTCAATTCCCATGTATCATTTTTCTCAATAGCATGAATCTCTTGATCCATGGCACGAATCCAATTATCATTTCTGAAAGCTTCTTCGAATGTCACTGGATCACAATCTGCGAATAAAGCAAAATTGACAACTTCTTCAATCAGATAATTCATTGTCATTACCAATTTCATAATCCTGCAATCTGGCTGGTAATCGCCTCTCTTGTTGTGGGCTACTCGATGATGGTTTAGACACAATATCCTCTCTTGGTGGTTCTGGTTCCTGTATACGAGAACCAACAATAGGAGAAAATGAATAATTTTCTATTTTCTCAGGCTCTTTTCTTAGCCAAATCCCAAGCCTCTATCTCTTCAAAAATGACCATCTCGACTGATAACAACTTTCATGGTAACAGGATTATAAAGTTTATATCCTTTGTGTTCATGAGAATATCCAAATAAAAACACATTTCTCAGATTTATCATCCAACTTCTTTCCTCAAAACATCTGGAACATGAGCATAAGAAATACAACCAAATACTTTTCAATGTCCGATATTTGGTTTCCGACCTGTCCATACCTCGTAAGGAGTCCTTTCCTTCTGCAATACTCCTTGTAAGACACCTGTTCAAGACATAGACAGCACAAGCAACAGCCTCGGCCCAAAATGATTTTGGTAGATTCTTTGAATGCATCATTGATCTTACCATGTCCATAACTGTTCTATTTTTCCTTTCTGCCACACCCGTTTTGTTGAGGTGTATATCTCGCTGTCATTTGATGCTTAATGCCATTTTTCTCCAGATAATCATCACAGACAGTATACTCAGTTCCTCTGTCTGTTCTCAAAAGTTTGATCACAAAACCACTTTGTTTTTCAATGTACACTTTGAAACTTTTGAACGTATCACATGCGTCAGATTTGTTTCTAAGAAAATACACCCATGCTTTCCGACTAAAATCATCAATAAAAGTTTATAAAGTACTTACAACCACCATTTGTAGGTACTTCTACGTAGCACAAGTCTGAATGGATCAACTCCAGTGGTGTACTCGCCCTCCAGGCCTTATTCTTCAGAAACAGAAATCTGTGTTGCTTTCCCAGTGTACATGACTCACAAACTTTCTGTGGAAAATCAATATCTGGAAATCCTAAAACAGATTTATTTCTGACAAGAAACTTCAAACTTCTGAAATTCAAGTGTCCAAATCTCAGATGCCATAGCCACGTATCATCATATGTCATAGAACTAAAGCAACGTAAACTACTACAGTTGATTGACAGCGGAAACAAACGACTATTATTCATGTTTACCTTTGCAATTAATCCTCTCTTCGATCACTTACAGTGCAAACTCCATGATTGAAGACTATGTTATAGCCTTTCAGAGATAACTGTCCAATGCTCAGTAAATTGTGATGTAAACTTGCTACATAGAATACATCAGAAATAAAGTTAGAAGAACCATCTTTCAAACTAATGGCAATCCTCCCTTTACCAAGAACAGGTACCTCAGAATTATTTCCAAATTTCACAGTAGTTTTCACAGAAGTATCCAAATCTGTAAACATTTTTTTTATCTCCACACATATGATTGCTGCAACCAGAATCCAAAATCCATTCATTTTTTGTTTTGTTTTCAACACTCAAATCAGCCAAAAACAAAGTCTCAGGAATTGTGTTGTCATTTTCAGCCACTTTCGCATGCGTTTCTGGACTATTCTTATACCAACAGTTACTTTGAAAATGTCCAAACTTTTTGCAATTAAAGAATTGGATTTTTGATTTATTCTTTTGAAAAACGTTATTTTGATTATCTCTATCAAAAGCACGCGTATTTCGTTGGTAATTAAAATTACCTCTACCACGACCTCTTCTTTGGCCACGTCCTCTGCCTCGAAAATTTTGACCGCGCTGACTAGATTCAGCATGATTTGCAGACAACTCTTGTTCTTTTGAAGCAATTGTCTGAACTTGTAATGCTTCCTCTATAATACCACAGATTGCTGATCTAATGAGATTTCATAAGATAGTAACTCACCTTCCAGTTGATCAATAGTCATTTCGTTAAGATCCTTGGTAACTTCAATGACTATTTTTTTCATGTGAAACTTTTGAGTCAAAGATCTGAGAATTTTCTGGACAAGTTGGGCTTCAGTGATGACTTCACTATTGGCGTTCATTTTTCCACCAATATCTCGTACCTTGGATATGAAATCTGCAACAGACTCGTTTGTTTTCATTTGAGCCATTTCAAACTGTCTCCGAAATTCTTGTAAGCGAACCTTTTTAACTTCGCTGCTGCCTCTATTGATATTCACAAGAATTCTCCAAGCCTCTTTTGCAGATTTGGTATTCATAAATTTGTTCAAGACAGCTAACTCGACTCGGTTGTTAAGATAATGTCGAGCTAAAACGATCTTTCCTCCTCTTTATCTCCAAAGCTTTGGCCTCCTCGTCACATAATTTTTGCTCGCATCTGGAATATCAAATCCGTTTTCTATGACATCCCATATGCCAAGAACTTCAAAAAAATCTTTCATAAGTATAATCCATTGATCAAAAGTTGTTTTTACCATCAAAGATAAAAACAGGACAAGGTTAGATAACTCTCTCCCCTTCCATCTAGAAAAATGAATCGATTCAGCAATACAAGCTTTGATACCAATTTGAAGGAATTTGAATCGATAATAACTAAGAAATTGAATGAAGGAGGAATACAAGAACACAAGATTTGCTCAATACACAAAGCTCCTGTTTTGGAGTCTTAGAATTGTTCTTGAAGATGTGTTTGGAGGTGTGTTTACAATGTTGATGAACTAGCCTATTTATAGCCAAATATCACACATGTTTATATGTAAAAGCTATGTGAACAAAATAAACAAAGTTGGTAAAAGCTATGTGAACAAAATAAGCAAAGTTGAAATTGCTACCTACCATTTGAAAATAAAAGCATGTTCACAATTGTTGACTAATGTGTGTTCACATTATTTGATTTAATTCTACAAAAATAAATACTTAGCTACCATTTTATGATACGTAACTGATGTTCTAATATATTTATTTATTAATTATAACGAGCAGGAAAGCAATAAGCTAAACTATAAATTATGTCACTGAATATATTTGTAAGCATAAGGTAGAACTACAAAGAAACTTATGCGTAAAAAGTGTTATTGCAACATGTGCTTTTTCATTGATAAAAGCAGAAACAAGAAGTTAAAAAGAAGAAAAACACAGTGCCGAAAATAAAACGAAAGAAACTTATCAACTTTCACACTGGAAATTGACAAAACGTAAAAAGACAATAATACTTGAAAACCAAATACATTGGCACGTCGTGTAATTTTATTAGTGTTTTTTAGAGGGAAAAGGCAATGGGGCTTCCTCAACAGCTACAAGTGTACACGCAGCACAAACCACAGAAACTACAACTCTCACAACAGCCCTGAAGTCTGCGTCTGGGACTGTTTAAGAGCAGCGAGCTAAAATCTTCGGCAGAATAACGAGGTTTGGCTTTTGGAGGCATAGCTTCTGAAGAATGGGTATTGCTTTTGACTTCAAATTCTTGATCAGAAGTTTTTGCCTTCACGACAGAGACGCCTGCAGCCACAACAGAATCAGTCTGATGCATGAAAGCTGATGATGTCTGAATTTACCACCAAGTAATCGTTTGATGTGGTGCCGTTAAAACTCCGTCAGTTGTCCGCAGCGAGCGAGTTGCTGACCTGCACAGAGAGAAAGGGTCAGAGGACCCGGGATTTATGGCCCCGAGTAATACCCTCCGACGCTCAAGTCAGTCTGGGCCATTTTTTCTGGAGAGGTTTATATATATGGTGAAGGTTTAAGTAAACTGAGATGTTTTTGTAAAACCTGTGTTTTCACCGTGGAGAAGATGAGTAATTTCTCAGAGCTTGTTGTCACCTGTCCCTCTCTCCTGCTGTTCGGCCTTTTTATATGGCGGCTTGGGCCAATGCATGGGCAGAGCTTAGATATCGTGACAGGCAAGGAGGTCAGTCGGATGACTCTTGCTCTTGCATGCTCGCCACGTGGCTCGGTGCTGAGCTGAATAAGCTAGCTTGGGACATCTGGCTGGGAGTTTTGCCTGGTAGAATTACCTGGGGTAAACTCCTAGAACCGAGATGAAGTCTTCTAGAAGCACTCTGAAGTGCCCGGGATGGCTGATGGTGTGGGGTCAGCATGCCGAGATGAAAGTGGCCGACTCCAAAGGGCAATGGGAGGCCTTTCGTGATGCTCGTAGCTGACCCTTATACCAGTGAGCAGATCAGATCTAAGATCGAGTTCAGCTCTTTGGCCGAGATGGAACTGCGGGTCGAGATGAGACCTTGGGGCCAAGGATGATTTAGGCCTTTTAACCGAGGTGAATTCCTTAACCCCCTGAGAGTACTGAGACCGTATGGCCGAGATAGCCGAGAAGTCAGGTGGGCGAGATGGTGATGGGGCCCTATGGCCGAGATGGGCTGTTTGTCCCCAGGTGACCTGGTCAACCTCCGGGCCGACCCGCCATACTTGGCCATTTCTTACACTCTACTTAAGTGTTGACCGTTATTGACTAACGAAGGATATTTTTTGGCTCATCAAAAGCAATTATGTAAAGGATAAATATCATCATCAATGCAAACTTTCCCATGATAACAAGGAAAAATGAGGAGCAAAAGAGATACGAGTGGAAGGGAAATGCTCTGTGGTTAAATGACTTCCGCAAAAGCTGGGTACTTATACTAAAATTTTTAACGCAAATGACAAGCAGGAGAATTTCACTCGATAACAACAAGACAAATTGTAAACCAAGAAATGGTATGTAGTTTATGTCTTATCAACAAACCCAAAGTAGAGCAGAGATACGTCCAGTAAAAGGGTCATACACTATAATAATAAGCCATATGCTAAATAGCAAGATGGTCAATTTGTACCATTCAGAAAAGAAAAAAAAGATGGACTATTTGTATGTTGTGTCATGTTTATGATCAAACATCGTTTATGAGAACTTGATTTAGTGTTAACTCTTTCCTTTGAATCATTTCCAGTTTCTGCATACGACAAGCCATTTAAGACATGTCAGTATGTGTCCGTTACTGAACTTCATTCTGTTAATGACCATCTGCAGGCTACAAGTGAAATCTACTCAAATTGAAAATATGTCTTTGTTCATGTTTACCGTCATGTTATATGAAATTTCACTACTGGTGTACCCAAAAAGAAGTTAGCTATCTAAATTTTAAAAATACTCTATGTTGCATATTATGCGAAATAATAATGATGATTGTATATTGTTGCGATATGTTACATTATTAGGTAGTCTTTGTGATAAACCATGACTTACAGTATATTCTTGTCCCTCACCATGGCTTTTTTCATGGTAATTGTCTCAAATTAATGTACAGTGGCATTCTGAAAGAATTGAACCATAAGAGCGATTAATGATGGAAATGTGTGTATATACATATCTACACACATATATATATATGTGTGTACACATATGTATATATATGTATATGCATGTGTTTTATATGCACAAAGGCCTGTATACATGTCGCAGCTGAAGATATGTAACTCAGTTTGAGCTTTCTGTTACGCTTTTTTTAAGGCCCGAATCCGAGGTCGAACTGATTTTCAGCCATGAATGAAGGGTTAAATCAAGTTTGGTAAAATTCGTTTCAGTTTCAAGTTTGTTTAAGGGTTTGTCTACAGCTCGATTCATTCTAATTTTCTGTCACTTCTCAGTTTTCACTGTTAAAGATGCAGTTTCATGGTGGAAAACGGATCTCTTTAAATAAGAATGGAAAATAGATTTTCAAAATGCATAAACTTTGTTATGAGCAAGAGAAGATGATAAGTGAATAGGAGAGAAGAAGCAGAGGAGGTGAAGAAACATGAATCGAGAAGGAGATTATTTTCTTTTCGTTTCAGTGAAGAGGGAGAAGATAATAGGGGAAGGGGAAGAAGAGAATGAGGGGTGGCAGTGAAGTTTAGGTTTATGTTTGACGATTAGTTTTGTATGTATAGAACATTATACACCCACGAAGCTTCTTTAGAGTGGTCTACACTCGCAACAAGTCATTAAATTCAAGTATAGAATTGTTGAAGATAAGTTAGACTTCTACAAAACAATTAATGAAGTGTAGGACTTCTATGAATGCTACAAAAGAGATTCGCATGCTATATATATTGAAGAAGATTATATGAGGCATTTACACTTTAATCCTCTTAAAGCTTAATCCTCCATTGATATCAAAATGACTCAAAAATACAGGAGTGCATTGAGTTTATTAAGCTCATGTTGCTTGTTTTTGTTGTTGTATTATTAAAGGAAACTAAACATATTTGATTGCTAGCTTGTGAGTAGACGTGTTTTCAAAGTGACATTCATATCTTTCTACAACCCATTAGGTGAAAGTTCTTAGATAGAGCTTTGTTGAAGTTGTGAGAAGAAAGTAGAAAAGCTTCAAAACTCTTGCTTGTAGCTGTTGTAGTAGCTGTGTTGGAATATGAAATGTTTTGATGATGTTAAAAGATGTGTTGAATCGGTTAAAATCGAAATTTACACTTGGAGTTTGAAGCAAAATGAGAAAAACACACTGTGAGACATCAATCTCTCACTTAGATCGATTGATGTATACATCAATATCTCAGGAAGAGACATGGATCGATTCATGTTGAGGTTGGTTGAGTTTGGAACTTTATGTCCAACGTCGATCTCTCAACCTGAAGGACATCGATCGATCGACGTCATGTGAGTCTCTCAGGAAGAGACGTCGATCGATCAACGTCAGGCAAATTCAAATCCAGAAAGTTTTTGGAAGACATCGATCTCTCAGACCAGGGGACATCGATCGATGGATGTACATCAGTCTCTTAAAGGAGAGACATCGATCGATTGATGTACTGTAGTTTCAAAACTGTAATCTTTCTGAAGGACGCCGATCTCTCAGCACAGACATATGGATCGATCGACGTCCCACAGAATTCAAAATGTTATGACCGTTGGAACAAAATCCAAGGGAGATTTATGACGTTTTCTCTCTCCAATATTGCTCAAATTTCTTGTGGACTTTACTTAATACATGCTTCCTTGACTATTTTATCTATGTCTAAGATTCTCTAGGATGGCTATTAAGGATCAAATCACTCCATAGGGTGGCTAAAAGCTATTTTCAATTTTTCAAGACTTGGGGATTGACTTGAAGACATAGTGAAGGCTCCAAAACGTGGTGAACTCCTTCTATAAATGGATGAAGCTTGGATGAGGCAAATACACACTTTCACAATCATCAAGTTTCATTATTTATTGCTGTATATTTTTCTCATACGTGTAAAAGTGCTTAAAGCTTGTTAAACCTTTCTTTGTTCTTCATTGTTGTATATTAAGAGATAGAGAGTCTAACACAAGAGGAACCATAAAGATTTGATCTCTTGCTTGTGTTTAGACTAGTGAGAAAGTGTGAACCCCGCTACTTCTTTTAAACCCACTGTGAGAAAGTTCTTGAAGAGAACTTTGTTGAAGTTGTGAGGTAGCAAGAAATTATTCTTACTTAGAGCTGTAGTTGTTGTAGTTGCCCAATTGTATTTTGTGCAAGAAGTTGTTGTTGTGGTTGCTTACACTAAGGTTTTTAGTGTAAGTGTTGCTGTGGTTGTTCTTATTAGCTTTAATAAGAAGAAGAGTTGTTGAAAATCCACTTTGGCAACAAAGTGGTAGTGGAGTAGAATCATTTACGATTCGAACCACTCTATATCCGGTGTATTCATTCATTGTTTCTCATCTCCCATTCTTGCTTTGATTTTAAATTTCATTTGAGTTGAGCCACACAAGGAAATTCCGCAAAATTGCCCAACACTCTATTCACCCTCCCTCTAGAGTGTGTTACGGACCTAACAATTGGTATCAGAGCCTAACCTTGATTGCTTGGCCAATCTTTGTAAGTAGCAAGGTTAAAGATCATGGCAGTGACAACCTCTTCATCCTACACTTCAACTTACAAGCCAACTGCACCACTCTCAGGATCAAACACTAAAGCACTTATGTTTGATGCCCAAAACTACTCTTTGTAGAAATTTCGAACGATCAATCATTTGAAAGGCTGTGGATTTGATATATGGAGAGCTGTTTTCAAAGGAATCGAAGTTCCTATGATTACCAACTCAAAAGGAGAATCAATGTTCAAAGATGAAGATGACTACAACGATAAAGAGAAGATAAACTTCGCCATCAATGGCAAAGCATTCGATATTCTCTCAAGTGCTCTTACCACCACTGAGCTCATAAGACTTCAAGGTCTTGAATCGACCCATGAAGCATGAAAAAGGCTATAAATGATATATGAAGGGACTGAACAAGTAAGAATGGCCAAAAGACTTATGCTCATGAAGGAGTATGAAATGTTCGGTATGAAGAGCGGTGAAAAAATTGAGGAAACTATTGATCGATTCACTCAAATAGTGAATCAACTATCCATGGTGGACAAGAAAATCTCAAATGAAGACCTTATCTCAAAACTCCTCAACTCGTTGCCAAGATAATGGACTCCTAAAGTCACTGCCATCACCGAATCAAAGAACCTCAAGACTCTTACTCTTGATGAGCTATCCGGTTATCTTCTTACTCATGAAATCCTTACTGATGAACAAAATAGGATGAACCCTATTAAGACTACATAAGCATAACACAAAGGATTGGTGGTACAGTCCGATGAATCGAATGAGGAAGTTGCTATTCTTGTGAGAAAATTTAGAAGAATGGCCACAAGAAACAAGGCCCAAGTAAGGAAGTTTTTCAAAAGACCAACCAAGGACAAAGAAGCAAGTGAAAATTGATATAGGTGTGGTCGACCCGGTCACTTCATTGCCAATTGCCATTTGCCATGTCAAGGAGCCACAAAAACAAGAAAAGAAGGTCTTTCCTCAAAAGAAGAAAGCTCTTAATATAGAGGTAACCACGTGGGATGATCTTCTCTCCGAATCGGAAGGAGAAGAAATTGAAGACCAAGATGTTGGACTTGTTACAATAGTTGAGAATCCAAAAGCACAACATACTTGTCTCATGGCAATCGAGAATGACCTTGAGGTAAACTCTAACTCTCTTAATTTGCAAAATGAAATAGGAGATTTGCAAGATGATTTTGAAAAACTAAATTTAAAATATAAACACTTGAAGAAGGAATTTTAAAAATGCATTTTTGAAAACAACAACTTGCATGATAAGAATATTTTGATGTTTCAAGATCATGATATCATACTCACCATGCATAAAACCATAGTTCTTGAAATTATGGAAATTAGGAAAGAATGTGAGGGACTAAGATTAGACTTACAAAGACTAACCGGTGGTAAAAGTAATGTAGACAAATTACTTGGAAACCAAAGAATTGGAAATGAAAAAAGCCATCCCCTGCCACATTTAGTGATTTTCGGCCCATCTGCCTCACCAATTTTTTGAGCAAAGTCTATACCAGAATCATTGCTAGTAGACTGAATACTTTGCTTCCCAAGATAATCTCGCCAGAACAAATGGGCTTTCTGCCAGGCTCTGATATTTCTACACAAATTCTTTTGGCTCGAGAGATGATACATATGTTGGATAAAGGTGGTTCACAGCTATGTTTGAAATTAGATATGATGAAGGCATTTGATAGAGTCAGCTGGGAATACCTCGAAAGGTTACTGCGTATGTTCGGTTTCTCTGAATTTTTCATTTGCATTATCCTGAACCACTTACGTGCCACTACATTAGCTATCTTGATTAATGGACAACCTTCTGCGTCCTTTCGGCCATACATAGGAGTCAAACAAGGAGACCCACTATCTCCTTTGCTTTTCATTCTTTCATCTGAAGGTTTCAGTAGAGGATTGAAATCTTTAGTGGCATCTGGAGCATTGTAGCCTTTCCGCCTAGGCCGAGTCCCATTCACTATCACACACTTGGCCTATGCGGATGACCTATTAATATTTTTACGAGGCACGCAACGTAATCTTTGATGCTTTCACGCTTTTTAGCACAGTATGAAACTGCATCTGGTCAAAAGGTAAATTTTCAGAAAAGCAGTTTTATTCCATCTGCTACTGTTTCTCAGCAACAGGGACAGGTTTTTGAGACTATTACAGGAATGAGGTGCTCGAATCTACCTTTTCGATACCTTGGATCTTATTTACATAAAGGCATCAATCGTTCAAGATATTGTGTATCATTATTGCAGCACATAGACGACCGACTTCAGGGTTGGCATTCTAGATTACTTTCTTCTGCTGGTCGTCTTGTTTTACTGCGTTCGGTTATCTCGTCGTTGCCATTGCATATTCTCGCTGCTGGAGGATTGACTAAGTCGGTCATTACCATCATAAATCGGAAGATGGCAGCATTTCTTTGGGGACGCAAGCATCATTGGGTTTCATGGGCTACTATTACCATGCATCGTGATGAGGGAGGGCTGGGACTCCGCAACCTCAGCATGTTGCAGTAAACTTATCACTGTCGTATTTGGTGGTCATATCAGAAACAATCTACCCTTTGGAGTAAATATATGTATGGCAAATATGGGCACTGAGGGGACTATCTGCCTCGCTTGCCTGATTCACCCGTTTGGAAGATTATTTGTAGAATTCATTCTACCTGCCTTGCTCAGACGGAAGGTCAAGGAGCTCATCTTACTTGGATTCCTACGGCTGCTGGGGATTTCTCTTTATGCAGTGCCTATGATCTCTGTAGAACCTCCAGTCCCATGCTCCTTTCGACGAAGTTTATTTGGTTCAAGCATCATTCGCCCGTCGTTCAACTTTTCTTATGGCGTATATTTCATTCAGCGGTGCCGTTTGAAGACTGTATTGGAAAGTATTATACTGCTTGCCCGACACAATGCCTATTCTGTAAGCATGCATCGGCCACAGTGGAACATATATTCTTATATTGTTCCGGCATCCGATCACTATGGCACTTTTATGCTAGTGAGTTACATTGTCCTCTCCCGACGTCACTGCACCTTCGACAATATCTCCTTTCTTGGTGGTATTGTTCTTCTTTCTCAACTTTCCTTAGGGTCTTACGCATCATTATTCCAGGGATTATTGTGTATAATGTGTGGCGTGCCTATGCCTCTTTAATATACGGTGAGCAACACACTTTTACAATGACATCTCTACGGGCCTCCATACACTATGATATTACAATGTGGTGCAAAACAATAGCTGGATCGAAATTAGCAGCTGGACCTCGACAGCCTCTTCCTTGGCTTCCCCCGCTTCGACCCCCACGCCCTCATCTAATACGCTAGCTTACTCCACCCTCAGGTAGATTAAAATTAAATATAGATGCGACAGTTGGTAGACATTATGGAGGAGGAGGTGCTATACTGCGAGACCATGTTGGTTCGTGTGTGGGGGCAATTTCTTTCCGCTTGCCTCCAAGTACACCTCTTAATGCGGAGATACAGGCAGCGGTATTTGGACTCTTATATTTTCTTCCACTGTATCGCTCAATTATACTAGAATCAGATTGTGCTCAGATGATATCTCGTTTGTCGCGCCCTCAGCTGGTTCAGGGGAACTACTATCTTCGATTACTGCACACATTACTACATCTTCATCGTATGGACTTTCATCACATTTACAGAGAGGCAAATATGACGGCTCACTATCTTTCTCAGTATGCAATGTTAAGCCCACGAACACAAGTCTACAATTCTCACACTCTACCTCCGTTAGTTCGTGGTTCAGTCTCTTTGGATCTCTCGTCAGTCTATCTGTGCGTCCCCTGACATACCAAAGTCTTCCAAATGGATTGGCGCATATTTCTTTCTTCTGCCTGTATCCTACGGGATTGAGGCAGACTCTGTATGTTTTGTTACCTATCGGTATTGGTTTATGTGCTATGCTTGATACACCATTATAACCTGTTCGTTTTATGTCTTTGTGCATGGCTTGGACACTCCATTGGGATGACATTTACGAGTGTTATGGCTGAGACAGTACAACATTCGCATCACTCCCACCCGGCCTCAGAGATGGCAGCTTTTCCAGTGCTCACTGCAAGACGTCCATTTTCTTTTGATCTATCGTGCTCTCTACATGTATATAGTGCCCCAAATCCCAAATCCATTCGTATAAATATGTACGCTTTTTTTCTTCGCCAGGGTTTTATCCACAAGGATGGTTTTACAAGGCAAGGTTTTAATGCGACATATCATATATGACTGGCGACTACAAATCATTGACTATTTGTATTCGCTTTTCACTTATACTGACTGATTATTTTGTAATATGGTTTTCCTCTGCCACAAGTGAGGTCTTTCTATGAATAAAATTGTTTTTCAAAAAAAAACCCAAAGAATTAGAAATGATAAATCCGGTTTAGGATTTAATTCATCACGTTCTTCCATTAAGCCTAAGTCACTAAAGAAAAACACAAATAAGAGAAAATCACAACATGACTCGTCATCTTATAAATCAAGGCATGTACCCACTTGTTTTCATTGTAATAAATTAGGACATCTGAAGAGTGCATGTAAAGGTAGATTTGATAGTATGTATGTTTGGAAGCCTAAGGGTCCACATGCTAATCCTAAAGGACCCAACTATAAAAAGGTACCAATGCATAAATACCTTGGTTTTATATGCTCTCAAGATAAATAGAGTAACCAAAGAAGAAGGAACAAAATGGCTCATGGACAGCGGATGTTCAACGCATATGACCGAAGACAAAACTTTGTTCACCAATCTCAAGCTCCAAGATGGTGGAACGATGCATTTTGGCAATAAGAGAGCCATAATCCTTGGACATGCAGAAATTGGTAACTCTTCTTTTACTATTAATAATGCATTATATGTAGAAGGGCTTAAGTATAACTTGATAAGTGTTAGCTAACTATGTGATGCTGATTTTCAAGTTGAATTTGAAAAAAAAATGTATTGTGAAAAAGAATGATACAATTGTTTTTGATGCTATACGGAAAAATGATGTTTATAAATTTAGCACACATGATTTGAAATCACAAAATGTTTCTTGCCTAGTTGCCAAAAATAATTTGACTCAACTATGACATAGACGACTTGGACATATTAGTTTTAAAAATTTTAAAGAGATTTGCAAAAATGAAAAGGTCCAAGGTCTTCCAAAATTGAATTTCGAAAACCATGGCTTATGTGACATTTGTCAAAAGGTAAAGCTTGTTAAAACAAGTTTCAAGCCCAAAAGTGAAATCTCTACCACCAAACCTCTACAATTGCTTCATATGGATTTGTATGGGGATATTGGTACCGCAAGTCTAGGTGGAAAATATTACACCTTTGTGGTGGTAGACGACTTCTCTAGGTACATTTGGGTAATGTTTTTATCTAGAAAGAATGATGCATGCCAAGAATTTATAAAACTTTGTAGAAGATTAGAAAATCAAAAAGAAGACACAATTAAGGAAATTAGAAATGATAGAGGTGGTGGTGAGTTTCAAGAATTTTGTGTATACAAAAGGTTTGGGCGCAATTTCTCAGCTCCAAGGACTCCTCAACAAAATGGTGTTGCGGAAAGGGAAAATAGACACTTCAAGAAATGAGTAGAGCCGTGCTAAATAAATTTGAGCTACCCAACTATTTTTGTGCCGAAGCAGTAAACACCGCTTGTCATGTAATCAATAAAGTTTACTTGAGACCATCTCTCAAAAAGACTCCTTATGAGCTTTGGAAAGGTAGAGTACCAAATATTGGTTATTTCAAGGTATTTGGTTGTAAGTGTTTTATACTTAACACCAAAGATAACTTGGATAAACTTGATTTCAAAGCGGATGAAGGAATCTTTATAGGATATGCTCAAAATAGCAAGGCATTTAGAGTATAAAACAAAAGGAGTATGAAAGTTGAAGAGTCAATTCATGTCAAGTTTAGTGAACTCCTTGAGGATGAACCATACATAACTGATGATGATGAGGAAATAATTGAAGTAAGTCATATAGAAAAATTTGAGAATCCAAAAGATAATATTGTCATTGACCTAAGGATTGATCCACTTGAACATAAGGTTGAAGATAAAGAAGTAATAGGAGATACCTCAAATTTACCATATTCATATAAGTATAAGAAAGATCATCCAAAAGAACTAATACTTGGTGAAACAAGTCAAGGCATAATGACAAGGAGAAAATTTAATGAAAACGCCTTCATTTCACAAGTTGAGCCTAAAAATATAAAAGAGGCAATAAATGATGAAGATTGGGTATTAGCCATGCAAGAAGAGCTAAATCAATTTGAAAGAAGTGATGTTTGGGAATTAGTGGCTAAACCTAGTGATACCCTATTATTAGATTAAATGGGTATTTAGAAACAAAATGGATGATAAAGGAAACATCACTAGAAACAATGCTAGGTTAGTAGCTCAAGGATATAGACAAGAAGAAGGCATAGACTATGATGAGACCTTTATCCCCGTAGCTAGGCGAAAAGCTATTAGGATGCTATTAGCATATGCATGCTATAAGAATTTCGAACTTTATCAAATGGATGTGAAATTCACATTCTTGAATGGAACAATTCAAGAAGAGGTGTATTTAGCTCAACCACCGGGGTTTGAAAATCATGATTATCCAAATCATGTATTCAAACTCAAAAAGGCCCTTTATGGACTTAAACAAGCTTTTAGGGCATGATATGAAAGATTAAGTAACTTTCTACTTGAAAATGAGTTTTCAAAAGGAAAAGTCGACAGTACTCTTTTTATTAAAAAACAAGGAAACCATCAATTGCTTGTTCAAATTTATGTGGATGATATTATATTTGGTGCTACTAATGATTCTCTTTGTGAGCATTTTGCTAAATTGATAGAAGGAGAATTTGAGATGAGCATGATGGGTGAACTAAATTACTTCCTTGGTCTTCAAATCAAACAAAACTTAAGATGGAGTATATATATCTCAAACAAAGTACACAAAGGATCTACTCAAGAAATACAAGTTTGAGGATGGAAGAAGTGTGAGCGCACCAATGAGCACAAGAACAAAGCTTGACAATGATGAAAAAGGAAAGCCGGTTGAGGTAACCAAATATACGGGTATGATTGGTAGTTTACTTTATTTAACCGCTAGTAGATCGGATATTTTGCATGCTGTGTGTTTATGTGCTAGATTTCAAAGTATGCCTAAGGAATCGCATCTAGTTGCCATTAAATGTATGTTTAGGTATTTGAAAGGAACCTTGAACTTTGGATGATCAACACCTTAAATGATTACAATGTTAAGTTTGATGAAGTCACAATCCTATGCGATAACACTTTAGCCATAAGTATAGCACAAAATCCGGTACACCATAGTAGGACCAAACATATTTAAGTGAGGCATCACTTCATAAGGGATTGCATTCAAAAAAGATTAGTATGCGTTGAATTTGTTCTAACCAATGACCAACTAGCGGCTATATTTACCAAATCCATCCCTACTGAGACATTTGAGTCCACTAGAACGAGATTAGGGATGATAAACAATGTTTAGAGGGTTAAAGTTATAAATTTCAAAAATGGGCATACATGGATCGATCCATGCATTGAAATGAGAGATCGATGTACGTCGATCGATCGAAGTCATCGTGTTCTGCACTTTTAAATTTCAGTCAGAAACAGGTCCCTCTCATTTCCAACGTATGACATCAATCGAAGCTCTCTCAAACTCAGCGCCTTTTTCTCTAAAAACCCTCCCTCTCTTCAAATTCATCTCTAAATCAAGATTTCATTATCTCCATTTTTGATTCTTTCTCTCTACTCTTCAATTTCTTCATCCTATACTAAAACTCTCTCTCCCTCAAGCCCTAACCTTCTCCAATATGTCAACAAGAAGTATAAACACCACAAAATGGGCAAGATAAACTAGGAGTGAAGAAGAAGGGTCAAGCAACCCTCCCCATGGGCAATCATCTCAAACCCAAGCAAGAACTCAACCTAGGAGGAAACAATCAATGGATGAAAGCATAGCCCAAGTGTTGGCTGAAATAAGGAGTGACTTGAATTTCTCAAAATTTCCATAGATCAAGACTAGGGAAGCCAAAGATGCACTGAAGGAACCATACCCACCCGGACATGTGAGGTATATTGCTAGACAGTCTCAAATGTTATATGATAAATGGGATAGAGAAGAGCGGGCAACTATTCCACTCAAATTGCTTAAAATCAATGACATCATAAGCAATAATGAGTTAAGTCCTATCATTGAATGGTTGGATGTCCAACTTTGGAGAAGAATTTGGCTTGAAACAGAGATGGACAAAATGTCCACTAGGTATACTAGGCTATTCTGTGCAAATCTATGGGTTCAATATACTAATGATCTTCCTTTGGCTTTGCACACTATCATTGACGGAAATCACGTTGAATAGGATGTCAGAAATATTTGTGAGTTGATTGGAGTACCAAATGAAGGGTTCTATGAATTTGATGTTTGGAAGTGGGATACGACACGTTGGAAAGTCACTAAGGATGAAGTGAAAACATTCCTAGGTTATCACCCAGTCAAGAACACAAATGATATGCCCTTGGTATACTGCACCCTCCTTGCCATAGTAACCTTTTGTATAAACGGAAAGTCCGCTAAAGGGCCTAGTAATTTGGATTTCTATATTGCCTACCGCATATCCAACCGTGAGAGAGTCAACTTTGCAGAGCTTTTTATGACGAATGTGATTGAGGCAGCAACGAAGCAAAATAAATATCTTCCATATAGTAATCTCATTTATCAGATGCTTGTGAAGTCGGGGATATATGTGGACGACACGGATCTTGACCAAATCACACATAAGGATTTTTATGATAAGGTCAACATCCAACAAGTTCTAAAGGCTAGGAAAGAAGCTATGAAAGGCCAGACACAAGAAGAAGAAGCGGGTGAAGACATGGGCACTCCGGAAGAAGCACATATTCCTGTACCCGATACTCAAGAAGAACCTAGGGGCTTGAGCTCCAATGTTCCGGAACTCCAAGCTCAAGTTACTAGTCTTCAACAGGAGGTGGGTGAGCTACGAGGCAAAGTGACAATGCACGAGTCAAGGTTTGCCAAGCTCAAAGAAAAGATAAAGGCGTGCATCTCTGGAATCACATTTTCATCCGGTGAAGACTAGGACTCTAAGTTCATTTCCCAATTATCCCCATGTTAAAATTAAGGCTTAGACTTTATTTTCTTATGTATTTGCCAAACTTGGTTGTGTTTCGAAGTTTTAATGACGAATTATGTTTCTATTCCTTATTTTGATGCTTTCAAAAAGGGGGAGAAAGAAGTATTGCTTATTGAATCTTGATGGAAATGCTTGATTGCTTGCTTACTAATCTTGATAATGGATATTGAAAAGAGAAAATTTGGTAATTGGTGCATGTTTGGTTAAGGGGAGTCTTTTGGTGTATAATTGATTGAGGGGGAGCATTTGATTTTGGAAAGATCATGTTCACATGTGTCATTACGGAAAGTATAAAATGCATATACTAAGGGGAGTTTGAAAATTTTAAGTTTGAAACACTTAGCTAGTTTAAATGTAAATGTTCAAACATCTTTTAAATCTTGGTTTTGAAATCATCAAAAAGGGAGAGATTGTTGGAATATGAAATATTTTGATGATGTTAAAAGATGTGTTGAATGGGTTAAAATGGAAATTCATACTTGGAGTTTGAAGCAAAACGAGAAAAATACACTGTGAGACATCAATTTCTCACTTGGATCGATTGATGTATACATCAGTCTCTCAAGAAGAGACATGGATCGATCCACGTTGAGGTTGGTTGAGTTTGGAACTTTCTGTCCAACGTCGATCTCTCAGCCTGAAGGAGATCGATCGATCGACGTCACGCAAGTCTCTCAGGAAGATACGTTGATCAGGCAGTTTCAAATCTAGAAAGTTTCTGGAAGACATAGATCTCTCAGGCCAGTGGACATCGATCGATCGATGTACATCAGTCTCTCAAAGGAGAGACATCGATCGATCAATGTACTGCAGTTTCAAAACTGCAATCTTTCTGGAGGATGCCGATCTCTCAGCACAGGCACATGGATCGATCGACGTCCCACATAATTCAAAATGTTATGACCGTTGGAATAAAATCCATGGAAGATTTATGATGTTTTCTCTCTCCAATATGGCTCAAATTTCTTGTGGACTTTACTCCAACATAATACATGCTTCCTTGGCTATTTTACCCATGTCTAAGATTTTCTAGGGTGGTAATTGAGGATCAAATCACTCCATAGGGTGGCTAAAGGCTATTTTCAAATTTTCAAGACTTGGGGATTAACTTGAAGACATGGTGAAGGCTCCAAAACATGGTGAACTCCTTCTATAAATGGATGAAGCTTGGATGAGGCAAATACACACTTTCACAATCATCAAGCTTCAGTATTCATTGTTGTATATTTCTCTCATATGTGTAAAAGTGCTTAAAGCTTGTTAAGCCTTTCTTTGTTCTTCATTGTTGTATATTGAGAGATAGAGAGTCTAACACAAGAGAAACCATAAATATTTGAACTCTTGCTTGTGTTTAGACTAGTGAGAAAGTGTGAACCTCACTACTTCTTTTAAACCAACTGGGAGAAAGTTCTTGAAGAGAACTTTGTTGAAGTTGTGAGGTAGCAAGAAATTGTTCTTGCTTAGAGCTGTGGTTGCTGTAGTTGCCCAATTGTATTTTGTGCAAGAAGTTGTTGTTGTGGTTGCTTACACTAAGGTTTTTAGTGTAAGTGTTGCTGTGGTTGTTCTTATTAGCTTTAATAAGAAGAGTAGTTGTTGAAAATCCACTTTGGCAACCACTCTATAACTGGTGTACTCATTCATTGTTTGTCATCTCCCATTCTTGTTTTGATTTTAAATTTCATTTGAGTTGAGCCACATAAGAAAATTCAACAAAATTGCCCAACACTCTGTTCATCCCCCTCTAGAGTGTGTTACGGACCTAACAAGCTGTTGTTACACAATTTTTTGGTCAATAGTAGTTGTGGATGTACTTGTTGGTTCACATGTTATTTGTGTAAAAGTCGCTATGGTTGTTGTTCTTGTTCCTTTTCCTTATTGAAGGTGATAAGAAAGTTGCTGTTAAAAATCTACTTCGGAAACAAAGTGGTAGTGGAGTAGAATTAAGAATATTCGAACGACTTTAAGTTGTATTCCTCCAACCCACTATTTGTTTTCTTCTTTCATATTTTTGCAAGCATTGAGAGTTGGTGTGAACTTAATAGAGAAAAATCCAAAAATTGTCTAACAATCTATTCACCCCTACGAAATGATTGTTACAAGCCTAATAATTAGCATCAGAGCTTAGCCTTGATTGCTTGGCCAATTGTTTTCGAGTACCAAGGTTAAAGATCATTGAAAAAAATGACAATAATAAACTTCACTTCTTCTAGCTCAACTTCCAAAACTTCCACTATATTTACATCTCCAAACACCAAGGTCCCTTTTTTTATGCTCAAAACTATTCCTTATGAAAATATAGAATTAGTTTATATTTGTGTGGATGTGGTTATGACATATGGAGAGTGGTTATAGCGGGAATACCTCCCCCCAGTTGGGTGACTACAATGAAGAGGATGAGAAGAATTTTGATCTAGAAGAAAAGGGTATTGAAATCCTTCATCTCCCCCTCTCGCACAAAGAGCTAATAAAGGTTCAAGACATCTTCTCCCTGCATGAAACGTGAAAGAAGCTTGAGGAGTTAACTAGTGATGATCATAAATCAAATATAGATGAAGATGACCATGATGATAGAAAAGCAATGTGGCTCATAGCTATTGACAGTGACAAAAAAGTACTTCTTTCACTATCTGCATTTGATGAATTACAAAATGAATATATTTCTTGACATGGATAATTTAAAAAACTACCTTTAATGTACAAGCATGCAAGAAAGTAACCTCGTATATGCAAATAAATCAGAAAAAGAAAATTTGCATGATTCTTTTTCTTTGCTTCATCTAGATCATGATGTCACATTGGATATGCAAAAATCTTTAGCTCTAGAAAATATAGAGATTAAGAATAAATATGTTAAACATGAAGAACTCCATAAGATGACATGCAAAATTTTTTTTTTATGAAAAACTCTTAGTAAGCAAAAAGTAGTTAATACAAAATCCAATTTAGGATTTAAAGCTTCTACTACTTCAACATAAATGAAAACAACCAAGCCGTCTAAGTCTAGAAATGCACATTCATATAATGTACCAACTTGTTTCTTTTGCAAAAGAAAAGGACACGTGGTGAGTGTTTGTAGAGCTAAGAAAAGCTCTAAACTTTATCGGAGATCTAAAGAATTAAGAACTAACAAAAATAGACCTAAAAGTCAAAGAGTACCTACGGAAAAACCTAAATCGCTTATGAAAATAAAATGTTCAATCCATAAGTCTATCTGGGCAATGGGAGAGGCTAGAATCTTAGAGTTGGAAAAGTTTGTAAACTTTCTAACCTTCTTTTTAGTCAGATAATATGTATAGAATGACATATGTAAATTTGACAAGTGTTACTATTAGTATGATGATAATATTTAAACATTTTTTAAAATTATAAAATATTTGCATAAAAATGATAGTGGTTTAGTATTTTTGAGATTTTGAAAAGAAATTAGTCTTAGCTTACAAGGTTTTATTGTCAAAACTCTTATACTGAGTTCTTGGGTTTACCCATTATTTTGTAAATGACTTGAATATGATGGTTACAAAGTTTCTAAAAAACTTTTAAGGTTACAAGCTTATCGAAATATTTATAAATCATGGTCACATATGTGATACTTACAAACTATCTAAACCCCTGATAGCAAATACTTAAGTTTCCTAGTTGAAATGGCACTATCAAGCCTATAAGTGTTCTATTGAAACATTGTTAGAGGCATTGTATGCTTTTGGTAGTATATGGTTACTTTACACCTTGATTGTGTTATGTGGTTTTTTGAGTTTTTGAAACTAGTTGATTCTATTTTATTTACTTAGGTATTTTTTTGCTAGAAACTATAAAACATGAATATGATTTCTAATCAATATTTTAGAAGAAATAGAGTTTAGAAGTTTGAATAAAATACCAAGATATTTGTGAATATGTATTTTAATTTTAAATCTTCTATCTGAATTATTCCCAGTTGCTGCATACAACAAACCATTGAAGGCGTATCAATAAGCGTCTGTTACTGAAATTCCTTCAGTTAATGACCATCTATAGGCTACAAGTGAAATCTACTTAACTGTAACCCGCTCAAAAATAAATAAATGAATTAATAAAAACAAAAGTCTGTAAGGATGTCTTTTAATAATGGACACCAACAGGCAATATGAACCTTGACTACTGGTGTGCACAAAAAGGAGTTAGCTATCTAAATTATTCATGTCTCCTGCGAAAATTACTACGTATTGCCCATTTTGTGAAATAATAATGATGATTGTATATTGTTGCGATATGTTATATTATTGGGTATTCTTTTTTTATATACCATTATTGACATTATATTCTTGTCCCTCATCGTGGCCTATTTCATGGTCGTCATCATCATCATCCGGACCCAGTATATCCCAACGACAGCAAAAGTTATCGTTAGGGTCTGGGGAGAGTAAGTGGTAAGCAGATAATACCTCCATCCCAAGGGATAGAGAGTCTGCTTCTAGTGAGACCCCCGGCTCTATACGTACCTGTATAAATGACATGACAATAGAGATATGTTGTGCTAGTGTGTTAGTGAGGAAATTCAAGAAATACAAAGAAATGATTTTCGATATTAAGATACACATCACGTGTATATGTACATGTAATATAAAACAACGGTATAACATACGCAACCAAGTGGAAAGTCAACCTAAAGCGTAGCTAGTGTCTACGCCTATCGATGTCCCTAAATATACTCTAAAGTGTCTTTATATATGACCTATACCTCGTTAACCTTAATCTTATGTCTCCATAACTTCCTATCCTGGACCATGTCCTCAGAGAGGTGCAAATCTGGTAGGTCGTGCCTTATCTGCTCATCCCAAATCAGTTTGGGTCTGCCTTTACTCCTGTTTCCCTCTACAATGAGGCTTTCAATTGCTCTGACCGACGCCGTTGTCTGTCTCCGCTTGACATGCTCAAACCATCTCATTCTGCCATCCCTTATCTTATCTACTATACTAGCCACGCCTAACCTTTCTCGAAACACCTCGTTTCTGATCCGGTCTAGCCTTGTATGCCCACACATCCATCTTAACATCTTCATCTCTCCTACTTCCATCTTCTATAATTGTGACCTCTTGATGGCCCAACAGTCTGTCCCATATAGCATTGCCGGTCGTACTGCCACCCTATAAAATTTTTCCTTTAATTTAGTTGGGTAATTTTTGTCACACAGCACCCCTGAGGCCGCCCTCCATCTACACCAGCCTGCTTGAACTCGATGTGCAACATCATTATCTATGTCGCCATTCTGCTGCACAAATGATCCTAGGTACTTAAACTTACTTACCTGTGGTAACACTTGACCATCGATGGTGAGCTGACTATCCTCATTGTCTACTACGCCGTTGAAGTCGCAGTGCAGATACTCGGTCTTAGAACGGCTAATCTTTAAGCCTTTTCTCTCTAAAACACCTCTCCACTGCTCTAGTCTCATACTCAGGGTATGTCTACTTTCTGTAGCTAATACAATATCGTCAGCAAAAAGCATACACCACGGAACTGCCTCCTGTATCGGCTTTGACAACTCGTCAAGGACAACTGCAAAAAGAAATGGGCTCAACGCAGACCCTTGATGGAGACCGACCTCCACCGGAAAGAAGTCTGTATTCCCCATAGGCGTACGAACAGTTGTTTTTGTCCTAGCATACATATCACTAATTATGTCTATATACTTCATAGGGATCCCTCTTGCATCCAGACTATCCCATATCAGGCTACGTGGCACACTATCATACACTTTTTCAAGATCGATGAAAACCATACGTAAATCGCGCTTCTTCTCCCTATACTTCTCCATTAATCTCCTAAGAATGTGTATTGCTTCCGTAGTTGACCTTCCTGGCATAAAACCAAATTGGTTCACCGTAACCTGAGTTTCTCTCCTGATTCGAGTGTCGATTACTCTCTCCCATAACTTCATGGTATGACTTAGCAACTTAATCGCTCTATAATTTCCACAACAATGTGCGTCTCTTTTGTTCTTATATAGGGGGACCACGACACTCTTTCTCCACTCATCTAGCATCTTTCCTGTTTTGTAAATACGGTCGAACAGAGTAGTTAGCCATTGGACCCCTTCCTCTCCTAAATACTTCCACGCCTCAATGGGTATGTTATCTAGGCCGACCGCTTTAGCTCTTCCCATCCTCTTTAGTGCTCTCACCACCTCTCCTTATGTGATGTTCTGACAGTCGGAGTTATTATGTTGTCATTGTTGATTAGTGGTGTTTTCTCGTTCTTTGTAGTCAGCACTACTGCCGTTGAAAAGATTGTGAAAGTATGTTTTCCATTTCAACTTGACGTTTTGTGCTTTGACTAACACATGTCCATCTTCTCCTTTTATAAACTTTCCGCCTCCTAGGTCTTGCCTCCTTCGATCCCTAGCTTTGGCGATCTTGAACATATCATGTTCTCCTTCTTTTGTTTCTAGTCTGTCATACATCCTTTTATAAGTTGCAGTTTTTGCCTCAGTCACTTCCTTCTTCGCCTCCTTCCTGGAAATTTTGTAATTCTCCTTCAATCGCACTTTTTCTTCCCCATTGGTGTAGCTTAACAGCTCTCTAAAAATCTTTTGTTTGTCTTTTATTTTTTGTTGCACATCCTCGTTCCACCACCACGTCTCTTTATGTACAAACTTCTTTCCTGTTGTTACCCCGAGCGTTTCTCTCGCGCGCTTGAGTAATAGTAGTCGATATAGCTTCCCACATCTGATTTGTGTCATCACCTAGATGATCTAGTTTCGCAGAGATGACCTTGTCTCTGAATACATTAATTTTTTCGTCCTTTAAACTTTCCCATCGAATCCCGGGTGGGACTTTTCCAACCCCCTTACTCAGCTTCTGGCTCAATGCTATAACTACCACTAATAAACGGTGTTGCATCACCGCTGTCTCTCCTGGTATAACCTTACAGTCCCTCCATAACCGTCGGTCTTCACGCCTCATCAGAAAATAATCGATCTGCGTGTGACGTCCTCCGCTGTTAAACATGTTCAAATGTGATTCTTTTTTCTTAAAAAATGAGTTTATAATGCCTAGGTCATGGGCTACTGCTAGGTCTAGCAGATCTCTACCCTATTCGTTTCTATCTCCATAACCAAACCCGCCATGTACCGCCTGAAAACCATCGCTATTCTTTCCAATATGTCTATTAAAATCACCTCCGATACAAATTCGTTCATCCGTGGGTATTGTCTTTAACACTACATCTAAGCAATCCCAAAACCTTTTCTTCTCCTCTTCTCCTAGTCCCACTTGGGGTGCGTAAACGCAAATCACTGTCATGGTAATTTTCTCAAATTAATGTATAGTGACATTCTGAAATACTTGAACCATAAGTGGGGTTAAGCATGGAAATGCATATATACATATATACATATATACACACACGTAGGCATTGCATGCATGTATATGTATTTGACACATCATAGTCCTAGATACAACAACAACAACATTACCCCATTGCTTTAGAGGCTCCCGCCTATGGCGGGGTTAAGGGGTCGAATTTACGCAACCATATTCATGTGTTAAAAACACATAGAGATTATTTCCTGATGACCCTGTGAATTTTCACCACACAACCAAACAATATTGACATATGAATCAAACAAGCAAATGATTCAGCACTTAGAGCAATAAAGTAAATGAGAAGCTAGAGAGAAAAAGCAATGTCGAATAGAAAGACTAGAGAGAGAATTTTGGAGGAATCGGATTTTTCATTCATTGAAAATGAGTACATGGTGCGTTTATATCGTTGAAGAAGAAAGGAGCAAAATTACAAGAATGTACAAATAACCGTCTGTCCTTAGTTTATTAACCAAGAATCATCATTTCACAGCATTTAAAACTTCGCGCCAACCAACTGCATCTTCTTCCTTCGGCCCGCAGCGCACCAAGCTGCCAACGCGCACCTCCTTCTGCAGTAACTGATTCGCACGTGCCATCCTGCCTTTGACTTGCTAATATCAGTTCCTCATGAATCTTCCAACTGTCATACATCATTCATCATTGCCACACCTGCTCCCGTTATCCTGCTCAGCTATATCTCCAGCGCATACTGACCCGTTCGACCAAATGCCAGTTGGTCCTGTCAGCTGTCTACATATCCCTTCATTGACATCCCCCCTGAAGCAAGGCTTGCTATATATATTACAAGCTCCAAAAGTTCCAACCAAGCGTTCAAGCCTGTTTAAATCCAGTGCCTTTGTGAAAACGTCCGCAACCTGCAAATCAATTCTAACGGGCATCAACTTGATCACCCCCCTTTGCACCTTTTCTCTAACAATGTGACAGTCTATTTCTATGTGCTTAGTTTTTTCATAGAATACCGGATTTTCTGCTATGTGCATAGCACTCTTGCTATCACAGAATACTTCGACTGGCTCTTGATCCCTCAACTGCAAACCTTCAGCTAGATACAATAGCCATTGTACTTCGCAAACCAAAGAGGCTAAAGCTCTGTATTCAGCTTCTGCGGATGACTTAGACACTGTCGTTTGCTTCTTGGCCTTCCAAGAGATTAATGAGTCTCCTAAGAACACACAATAACCCGTGACACTCCTTCTAGTCTCTGTAAAACCTGCCCAATCAGAATCTGCAAATGCCATCAATCTAAGGTCTGTGTTGGTTGGAAACAAAAGGCCCTGCCCTGCCGTGCCTTTAATGAACCTCAGAAGCCTATGTGCTGCCTTTAGATGATCTTGCGTGGGACAATCCAGAAACTGGCTCAACTGCTGGACTGGAGATGCAATGTCGGGTCTAGTTATGGTGAGGTAAATGAGCTTACCAATCAAGCTCCTGTATGTGGCAACATCTGAGATCCTTAAAGAGTCATCATGTGATAGTTTTGCATTGGTTGCCATAGGTGTTTTGACTGGCTTGGAACCTAGGAACCTAGTTTTCTCCAGCAGTTAAAGTACGTATTTCCTTTGGTTTATTACTAGCCCCCATGTGACCTAGCTACTTCAATACCCAGAAAGTATCTAAGGTCACCAAGATCCTTTATTTTAAATACAGAATGCAATTCAGCTTTAAGGTGTTGAATGGGTGACATGCTGGAACAAGCAAGAATGATATCATCCACGTAGATCAGTGCCAAGAGGAAGTGACTGTGAGTGGCTCTGTAGAACAGTGTGTAGTCAATCTTAGACTGAGTGAACCCTTTTGACAGCAAAAAACTAGTAAGTTTGGCATTCCTTCGCGGCTGTCTTATTTAAGGCCATATAGGGATTTCTCTAGCTTACAGACAAGACTAGGATCTTCAACATTCAAGCCAGGTGGGGGAACCATGTATATCTCTTCATGTAAATCTCCATGCAAGAAGGCATTATTCACATCCAATTGCCAGAGGTGCCAATTTTTACTGGATGCTAGGGCTAGTACCATTCTCACAGTTGTCATCTTTGCCACGGGTGAGAATGTCTCCTGATAATCAATCTCGTATTGTTGTGTATAGTACTTTGCCACTAACCTAGCCTTATACCTGTCTACTGTGCCATCAGCTAGGAATTTGATCTTGTAAACTCACTTGCATCCAATGGCTTGCTTCCCAGGTGGCAAATGCATTAATGTCCATGTATTATTGGCTTCAAGTGCAGCAATCTCCACTTGCATAGCCTCCTGCCAAGCGGAGGAACTAGCTGCCTCTAAGTAGTTTGCTAGTTCTATATGCATGCCAGATGCTAAAACATATGCCTTATACTTAGGTGTTAGTGATTGCAGAGAGAAGCAATGACTTAAAGGATGAGTGGTGCTCATCAAATTCAACAATTCTTGAAACTATCTCATATTTGGTGACCAGATCTTGTAATATGTAACCCTTTGAGGTATGTGATTGTCCAAGGTATAGACTTTTTCTGGACCTGGGGTCAAATTTTCCTTTGTTTTGGTGAGTATCAAGAGCGAAGGCTAAACATCCAAAAACCTTCAGGTTTTGATATGAAGGAGGTTTGGAAAACAGTTGTTCAAACGGTATTTTGTTGGCTAAGACTGGTGATGGAGTGAGGTTAACTAAGTATACTGCATGTTGTATGCAGAAACCCCAATACTGTATAGGGACGTTGGACTGAAATTTTAAGACCCTGGCCACATTCAAGATATGTTGGTGTTTTCTCTCAACCAGGCCATTTTGTTCAGGGGTATGAACGCAACTGGTCTGATGTATAATCCCCTTTTTAGAGAAGAAATCATTCATCTTAAACTCAACACCATTATCTGTTCTAATGGTTTTTATGTTATTTTCAAAGTGAACAGATACATACGTATGAAAACTTTGCAAAATCCCTCTGGTCTCAGACTTTGCTTTCATTAAGTAAACCCATGTGTATCTGCTGAAATCATCCACTATAGTAAGGAAATATCGTTGATGATACATGGTAGGGTATCTATATGGACCCCATATGTCGACATGAATCAATGAAAAAACAGAAACAGATTTAGAAAATGAAACGGAAATGGGTCTTTTGTCTAGCAAGGGGACAGATATGGCATGGGAGAGTAGCTAGAGGAATGTTAACTATGGGATTCTTCTTCTGTACTTCTTTCATCCTAGAGATTGACATGTGCCCAAGCCTTGAGTGCCATATAGAGGGCTTGGAATCTGAGATCGCATGAGCTACAAGAATGGAACTGGGAAAAGATGGCTGGACTATAGTGTTGTTCTGGCTGATTACTTTGGTGACCCATATAGTTTGTACAGACCTTGATTGATTTTAGCTGAACCAATCATCTTCATAGAGTTCTGATCATGAATGAAGCAATGGTCAGAGTGGAAAAGAACGTTACACTGGTTTTCTTTAACAAGTTTGCTGAGTGAAATCAGATTGAAATGGAATGAATGGATGTGAAAAACATTCAGCAGCTGAAGGTGTGAATTGATTGTAACTGTCCCAATGTGAAGTACTTGAACAAGGACTTTGTTAGGCAGTTTAACTTGTAAAGAATTAACAGGCTGAAAAGAGTCAAATAGATCAAGAGAACAACATACATGATCACTAGCACCTGAGTCTAAAATCCATATGTTAGAGTCTCTGTTTGCAACCTTACCTGCTGACTTACCAGAGGCAGATAGTTTCTGAGCTGACATTACGGTATGCAAGGGCTGCCCTCCTTCTCCCTGAACTCCTCTCTCATCATGTCATCTATTCTGATGTTCCTTGAGCATGTTCATCAATTGCAAGTACTGCTCATGTGTGAAAGTAGGTGTTAACTGTGATGTCAAGGACTGCTGTGACATCACCTGCTCATTTCCTCCAATTTGCTCATTCTGATCTGCACTATTGCATTAAGTTTCCTCATAGCCAACACAGTTTATTCTTCCCTTAGGCTTATAACCTGGTGGATACCCATGCTTTCTGTAGCATTTATCCACTGTGTGCCCTGTGAAACCACAGAAGGTACATACAGGACGCTTTCCACTTCCAAACTTTTGCACCTGGACAACATCTCCTCTAAAGTTCCCTGAGGGTCTACCTCCAAGAATACTCTGGCTGGATCCCTGGGAATTTATGAATCCAGACGTCTGTCCAACAAACGCAGATTGATTGTCTACCACATTCATCACTGGTGAAGGGTTATTAGCAAACACAACTTGTCCATTTGCGTATGTAATTTTCCTTTCAAACTTAACTACCATCACAAAGGCAGCATTGATATCTGGCAAGGGACTCATTAGCAGCACTTGTGACTTAACAGGTTCATATTCTTCCGACGGTCCTTTCAAGAACTTTATCACAAAATCATCTTCAACAAACTTTCTAATCTGACCAGTGACATTACATGTACATCTATTACAAGTGCAGGAGGGCAATGACTTCAAAACACTTAGTTCTTCCCATATGGTTTTAAGTTTGGTGTAATAGTCAGTAACAGACAGGGTGTTTTGCTTAATTGAGTAGAAATCTTCCTGCATATCAGAAAGCCTAAAGGCATCTGCATTCCCATGCCTGAGTTTTAAATCCTTCCAGATCTCAGCAGCACTATCAATCCATATTATGCTTTGAGCAATCGACGGACTAACTGAATTTGTGATCCACGAGACAACCATATTGTTCGTCTTAATCCAAGCATTGTATTTGCAATATCCTTCTGGGGGTTTTTGCACTGTGCCATCCAGGAAACCAGATTTGTTCTTAGCCTCCAATGCTCTTCAAAGAGTTTTGCTCCAGCCATGGTAATTCTGAGTGGTTAACAACGACTGCACGAGCACTAGTGACGGACTGTCACTTGGATGAACGTATACAGGATCTTCTGTGGGATCCATAGTTTCGAAATTGATGGAGCCAGAAGCCATCAACCGAAGAGATTGATTCAACGAATCAAGAAGAAAGAATTTCAACAAATATTCTCTGATACCATGTCAATTTTCACCACACAACCAAACAATATTGACATACAAATCAAACAAGCAAATGATTCAGCACTTAGAGCAAGAAAGTAAATGAGAAGCTAGAGAGAAAGAGCAATGTCGAACAGAAAGACTAGAGAGAGAATTTTGGAGGAATCAGATTTTTCATTCATATGAAAATGAGTACATGGTGCGTTTATATCGTTGAACAAGAAAGGAGCAAAATTACAAGAATGTACAAATAATCGTCTGTCCTCAGTTTATTAACCAGGGGTATAATCGTCATTTCACACCATTTAAAACTTCCCGCCAACCAACTGCATCTTCATCTTTCGGCCCGCAGCACACCAAACTGCCAACACGCACCTCCGTCCGTAGTAACTGATTTGCACGTGCCATCCTGCCTTTGACCTGCTAATATCAGTTCCTCATGAATCTTCCAACTGCCATACATCATTCATCATTGCCACACCTGCTCACATTATCCTGCTCAGCTATATCTCCAGCGCAGACTGACCCGTTCGACCAAATTCCAGTTGGTCCTGTCAGCTGCCTACCTATCCCTTCATTGAAAGACCCATAATGATGCGTCAAGCTTTGTCGATCAACTACTCCTTCACAATATAAGAAACGCATCCAATTTAGTGAGTTATTTTGCTTTATTCCATCATATTCCAAAGTCCAAAAAATTGTGTGTCCTTGACTCCTTTGGAAATGGACACATCATATTTCTAGATAGCAGTTCCGTAATATTTCCTTTCGAAAATCTCGAGTTCAACTTAGCGATCCTTCCTCCCAAAGGGGAAAACGTACAATAGTTTGCCAAAGAGTAAATCCCATACTTTTATATCAGCGAAACCAATGTCCCAAAATGTGTTTAAAAAGAAAAAAGAAATGGCAGTCATGATAGCACTTTAACTTAACCAAAGCTAAATTGTAACGCATTTAATAAGCATAAATAACCAAATTTGCAAATTATGACTCCCTCTCGTTAGCATTTCTGTCTCCTGCATTCTGGATATCGCCTCCAACATGCATCGACTTTTGGAGTCCCTTAATCTCAGCGATCATAAAATCAACCTTGTCTTTGTCCATTCTGATGACCGTCCACAAGGTCTTCGAGCATGCAAGTGTAGCCTCCTTACCAAGTTCATATCTGTCCAGGAGATACCTTTGTGTAACGTGCATGAAAACAGTTCAATATAAGAATTAAATACACATATGAATTGTACCGCCCCGTCCGGGACTACGGTCTCGGCACGGTGCACTCTGCCACGAGAAGTACAAGGCGTCGATAACATTCATGTACAAATCGTCATAACATGTATCGATGAGCGGAAGCAAAGTAACATAAGCAGAAATAAACATCGACACAAGTACATCCTAATACATCCGAAGTAGTGTAATCAATACATCACTGGTACAAAATATCATAAAACAGAGCTGAATATCAAAATACGAAAGGTGCCACTGCCGGCTACTAGTCAGCTATCCACACCTAGTCTTGAGGCTCATCCTCTATGAACTCTAGCTCGGGATCATGTGGGTGTGCATGACAAAATAGAGGGGTGAGCGATAACAAATCGCTTAGCAAGTATTTCTGCCTAGATTCGTCAAGTGGATCATGCATGGGGACTGGGGAAGTAGGTAATATAGTGAAGTATAGCACGGATATCATGTATACCACATGTGTGGAGATAACAGTGAAGAAATCAACAAAGGTAACCAGTACAGTAAATCTGACAAATATCATACAAGAGAAGAATATCATAGATAAAGAGCATCATAAATTAAACAGATTCTTCCTTTGATCATCCTTATCTTAGCATGTAGTCGGTATCATTCTTATGTGCGATCTTTTCGGTCTTGTTTCTTGTTGTTCTTTAATCATACTGGGCCTCGTACTACGAGAGTCATAACTTAGGGGCACTAGAGGATTCATGAGACATGATCGTGATGTATGCATCATAAAACTTTTGAAAGACATTTCATTCTATACGTACATAAACATGACATGACATGATTGACTATAGCACTTTTGGTAACATAGGAATGGTACCCACGACATATCGAATGACTCTCCGAATAGCCACGAGCACCGTCTATGAATCTCGATGGTCCAACCATGATTTTACATCATACGTACATAGGATTGATGGTGACGCGTTATAACAGAGAACCCGAGTCCTGGATGCGGTGTTACACTCTGCAATAACGTATTTGCCCCTGACATCCTCTCCCAAGACCAGACATCAAGCAGCTCCATACAGAACGTCGTAGACGTAACTAAAAGGCAGAGATCCCTTGTCCCAAACAAGGTGTTACACTGAGCCAGTAGATCATGTGCATACAGAAAGGTAGAGAACCCTTGTCCCTGACAAGGTGTTACACTCAACCACACATACATGCATAAGCCGTATGGAATCATTTGTCTCGTGGTAAAATTTCTTAAATCATGAAAACTTTAAAACATTTCTTGTAGAAATCATTTCATAAACATGTTCGTAAATAAACTCTTTGTGTTGAAAATCATGAAGACAACATGCATGAGAGAATGCATAACATAGGTGTCTTTTTGGAATTAGCATCGTGATTATTCTTGATTTTAATTATATACTTATTTGTTACATAGATGTATTTACTTAATATTTATTCCACTAGCTTGTCTTATTTGGGCGAAATTGCCCCTCTTGGTCATGTCTTATCATACATGCATATCTTAATTTCTTTGACTTGAGATATTAAGCATTTATGCTATTTGCTTACATATTATACATATAACACTTATATTGAGTCAAGTGTTTACCAGTGGGTATAAGTCATGTTGGATATGCCCACACACCTTAGGCCGAAAGTTTGGTGTAAGTTCTTACTTAATTTCTCTTTTCATCTAGTGTTACATATATTCTTGTCCTTTAATGATAATATAATCACTTCACATAATGTACATTATACATGTATATACATGATTACGCTTGAAGAAGATTAATCCATGACAAGGCACCCAATTTGGGCCTAGGTCCAAAAATGACCTTTCATACAAAATTTAATTCCTAAATTTTATGTAATGTTCCATTGTGCTAATTTTTCATATATATAATACATAGTATACATCTAGTCACCTAGAGATTGTCACATGGGTGTAATTTAACATGTAATCTCCAATTATGGCCTTACGGCCGAAATTTAACATTCCTCACATTTATTTATTTGCTCATTCTTTGAATTATCATATATACCATGTACGCTTGTGTATATGATCATATATGCATAAACTTCTAGATGTAATCGTCATAGTGGTGCCAAAATGGCCATTGAGCCGAAATTTGTTATGCATAATTCTTGGAATTTCAACTTTATGTAATTGTTACACATAGAGATTTTCCTTTTTATTTATGAATGATAGATTCCCAATGAAAATTTGTACATCAACATGACATGATCTAGGCCTCTTGGCTGAATGTTGGGGGATATTGCAACATCACGTTTCCAAAGTGTCCATGCATGATACTACTTTGATAACATCCATTTTTATATCTTCCTATCATGATCACTTTTAAGCTTGCGTATGATGACCATCAAGATCCATGACTTTTAGCATGCTCAATTTATATAACATCACATCATATATATGCATGATCATATGAAATATGATTATGGTGAAGATCTTTATAAAAGTGTCATACAAGCACATAGATGTATAACCTCCATGGGATCACACCTCCTTAGGCCATGATCATTAACATACACATCATGATGATGGTGATGAATTCATAGACCAACCGCCCCATCTTAGAAGGAGAATGGTGATTTTATGATGTTGATTATCAAAGATAGCATTTTCTATGACACGCACTATAATATGGTTTGTATTGTACCATGAATATACTATGTTATGACCTTAATCATGTAGATCCCTTCTTTTACATATGAAAATAAAGGAGACGATGTATTTCCAACATGCATATATGAAGATGATGATTTATGGAGTTCTTAGTACACTTTTTAGGAAAGTGTACTCGTTTTTCTACAATTTATATTAAGTAGATGAACGAATGATAAAGACTATTTCTTTTTTCCATGCACGCCTTCAAAGGGTTGTTTATGCCTCATTTATGCCATGCATGTTACATCTAACCATCATCCTAGTCATCTTGATGAATCCATTCAAGAAAAGCACACATCCATACACAACTTGAGCATACAAATATACTTTTCATCACCTAGTGATAGAGACTTCATTTTAATTGATGCATGCATGATCCTTTTCTTGATTGTGAACATAAAAGACTCCATTTTTAGGTTTCTTGAAGAAGCTAAGAAGAATACTTGCCTTGGATGTTTGAATCTTACACTTAAAAGTGGAAGATTTCTTCTTTGGTTTGGGCTTGAGTAGGCATGGCCTTGAGGCCAAAAAGGAGAAAAGAATTAGTCTTCATGAAAGAAATGAAGGTATAGATGTTCTAAGATTCAATCTACATGAATTTTTACCTTGATGTGTCCTTGTTTTTAACTTGACGGTGGCTTGAAAATGGAAGAATCCTCTTCTTCCTTAGCTTGGAGAACTCTCGGTTGAAAAGTGAAAGGTTGGAGGATGAAGATTTGATTTTAGTGAGAGAAGGGAGGATGATGGAAGATTTTGAGAGGAGAGGGAGAGATGGGTGAGGAATGAAGTAAAAATGTAGGAGGGACTATATTTTTAAGGCTTGAGAAAGCCTTGGTCAGATGTGGAGTGGGGGGGGGGGGAAATGATGGATAGTCTTGGATGAATAAGTTAGTGAAGTAGAAAAGGAATTGCATGCAACCTTAGTGGATGCATGCCTTACATGGTGTAAGACATGATAATGATTAAAGGAAGAAAGAAATTAAAGAAAAGAAATAGAAATTTTAGGGACAAAATAAGGGGTGCCCGGTTGGGTGGGGTTGAGGTGCAAGTGGTTGACAAAATTACTATTATATCCCTCTTTTATTTCCTTATGTGTTATTTTCTTTTTCCTTTATTAAATTTCTAAATAAAACTCGTACTATTTCTTTACTTTAAAATTAACTAGTCTGACACTTATTAGGTTAATTTATACCTTCTAGGATTTACTTAGGATAGCGCTTAGACACATTATACCACTTTATAATGTCACAACGGGGTTTTATTCTATGCACGTAACGGGAGTCGGGTGTAACATGAATGTATACCAATTTTTAAATGTAACTTTCTGAAATTGGTAGGGTATGTAATCCATAACTTTGTTACATATATTACGTAGATGTTAATATAGTGAATTATAGTTATTAAGTGATTCTTAATGAATATTCATTAATTTATAATATATTGACATGAAGATTGACATGACATGAGATGAATGTGGTTAAAACATAGTATTACATAGTATCCAACTCCAGATGTGAGTCAACAATGTTGGAAAATGAATTGTTTTGATGAATTTAAAAGATTGTTGAAAATGAGATAAAAAGATATTTCATAATTTGGAATTAGAACAAAATGAGAAAAATCCATTGTGAGAGATAGATCTCTCACATATGGGGAGATTGTTGGGATATGAATGTTTTGATGAAGCTTAAAAGATGTTTGAAAAAGGAATGAAAAGTCGTTTTATACTTGGAAATAAGAAATCAACATCATACCCTGACATAGATCTCTAAACAGAGATCGATGTACATCATACCCTGACATAGATCTCCAAACAGAGATCGATGTACATCATACCCTGAAATAGATCTCTAAAACAGAGATTGATGTACATCATACCCTGACATAGATCTCTAAAACAGAGACCGATGTACATCATATCCTGACATAGATCTCTAAACAGAGATCGAAGTACATCATATCCTGACATAGATCGATCGATGTACATCATACCCTGACATAGATCGATCGATGTACATCATACCCTGACATAGATCGATCGATGTCATCCAGAATATTTCTGAAATCATACTGTCCAACATCATACCCTCACATAGATCGATCGATGTACATCATACCCTCATATAGATCGATCGATGTCCCCCAGAATTCAAATTTTCTGAACGTTGGAACAAAATCCAAGGGAGATTTATGATGTTTTCTCTTTCCAACCTTGCTCAAATTTCTTGTGGACTTTAACCAAACATATTACATGTTTCCTTGACTATTGTATACATGTCTAAGATTCTCTAGGGTGGTTATTCAAGATCAAATCACTCCATAGAGTGGCTAAAGACTATTTGGACATTTTCTTGACATTTTTGAAGATGAAGACTTGGTGGAGAGGCTCAAAAACGTGGTGAACTTCATCTATAAATAGATGAAGCTTGGATGAGGCAAACACACATTTTCACCATTATCAAGCTTCATTCTTCATTGTTGTATATTTCTCTCATATGTGTAAAAGTGTTTAAAGCTTGTTAAGCCTTTCTTTGTTCTTCATTGTTGTATATTGAGAGATAGGTAGTCTAACACAAGAGGAACCATAAACATTTGATCTCTTGCTTGTGTTTAGACTAGAAAGAAAGTGTGATCCCTACTACTTCATTCAACCTACTGTGAGAAAGTTCTTGAGAAAACTTTGTTGAAGTTGTGAGGAAGCAAGAACTTGTTCTTGCTTATAGTTGTTGTTGTTGAGGTTGCACAAAGTGTATGTGCAACAAGTTGCTGCTGTTGTTGTTGGTATTGCACAAATTGGTTGTGCAATAAGTTGTTGATGTTGTAGTTATTGCTTGCACTAGAGTTAGTGTAAGTGTTGCTGTTGTTGTTCTTGTTCCTTATCAAAGGTAATACGAAAGTTGCTGTTGAAAATCCACTTTGAAAGCAAAGTGGTAGTGGAGTAGAATCATTTAAGATTCGAACCACTCTAAATCTTGTGTCTTCACTCATTATCTCTCATCTCCTTCTTTGTTGATTTTGAGTACATTTGTTTTGTGTTGAGCTAATCCAAGAAAATTCCGCAAAATTGCCCAACACTCTATTCACCCCCCTCTAGAGTGTTCATCACGGACCTTACAAACAAATGTACAGAAATCATAAGCCCAAGTAAATTTGTCTATCTTATCAATCGAGGAAGAGGAGGAATCCCTCCTGGGGATTACATTCAATTCACTTCAGCAGACATGCATGATTCTTGCAATTAGGTAGGGTAATGATGTCAATTTATGTATACATGCTAAAGAAATCATTATACGCGTTTGTAAAATGCTAAAAGCACAATCAACATAAAGAATTTACATGATCCATTTCCATATGATCAGATCAATATGAATTTGCCTACATTCAACGTTAATTATTAAGTTGAAATAGTATACATATGAAGTGGTCTACGTTTAACTTCTATTAGTAGGCTATAGGTTATGTATGTATGAAGAGAACATGGTTAAAATAAATGTAGAATTTGCTCTAACATTTGATTTAGAAAAATTTGCATTTATCTCCTTATTTTTTTTGATAAAATAGCATGAAGACCCTTGTGATAATAGACTAAAATGAAATATGACAATAAAAATGGGATTTTTTTAGTTTAGTCCGTGACCACAGCAGGATTACTATCAAATTTCAAACAAGAGGAGGCATTCTTGTTATTTCGTCAAAACACAAAGGTAAAAAGATGATTTTTTTCTAATTTTTATAATTTAGTTTTGTGTTTGGACAGTTTAAGCATTATGTTAACATGACAATATTTTTAGTACTTTATTTCCTTTACCTTAATATGAACATTACCGTTTTCACGATTTCCTTAGTTTAATCAAAATTATATCTTTTGGTTCAATAGTCTCTATATATTTTGATTGCTTGAATCAATGTATCTCTTTTGTTAACACTGAAGTGTCAGGATGAATATTAATTAATAGGAACTACTTTTCATCCGAATAGAAACATTTCGTCGTAAAGCCGTTTAAAAGAAAATAAAATATATAAAACGATAAGAAGTCTAAAAAAAACATAAAGCACCAATTAAGGGCATAGTGTGGTCACACTGGTCAGACTTCCTGCATATTACAGTTAGAAAACTTCCCAACATATTGAATTTAAGTTTAACACAAAATTTATGCCAATCTAAAATTTTCTTTAATGTAAGTATAAATACTTTACTGCTTTTGTTAATTTTCAATGAATTCATCTAAATCAATCAAATTCAATCGAAAACAAGAGACATGAATAGAAGAGGAAAATAGAGAACAAAGAGAGCAAAACGTATTCAAGGAAATGCTGGACTGTTTTCTCCAATTTCATTCATCCGCAGAATTACAGTATATAAGGAAGAAGAAGATACGTGAATTTACAAGAATATCCCTGGTAACTAACTTCCTACTATTATTAATACAAGGGCACCATCGTCATTTCACGTGTTTAAACCGTCTCCCGCCTGCACCTTTTCCCACGATCCACTTCCTGCTGCAAGCAGTTACAAACTGCTACAGCGTCTGCCTGCCATCCCCGCTCAATCACGTGGCCTCAACTAATCCCCTTCTTCCATTTTGGTTTCTTGCGGTTTCTATCTCCAGTCCTTGTACATTGCTGTCTTCTTCAACTCACTAATCACTCAGTTTACAACTGTTTGATAAAATCCGCAATGTGTTCGACCAATTTGTTAAAACAAGTTTAAGTTTTGATGATTTGCACAATTTTGTACTTCGAACGATGGATTAGGCGCCTCATGTGATGTGGTTGGAAGTCAGTATACTTCGAACGCTTACATTAGGCGCTTCATGTGCCTTGGTGGAATCCAGTACACTTCGAACGCCTACATTAGGCGCTTCATGTGAAGTGTCTGGACGCCAGAACACTTCGAACGTCTACATTAGGCGCTTTATGTGTTCTGGGAAAAAGGCAGTACACTTTGAACGCCTACATTAGGCGCTTCATGTGTACCACCAAGTCAAAAGTATTTTTCCCCCTAAATGGGCACGTACACCAAGTACTTTCTGAGAAATGTCAGAATTAGTTCGAACAAGCATGAAGGCTGACATTAGGCGCTTCATGTGACTTCGAACGCCTTCAATTGCCCACATAAGACGCTTCATGTGACTTCGAACGCATGTTCAATTTTACATAAAGCGCTCCAAGTCACTTTGAACGCCTGTTCATTAAACACATTAGGCGCTTCATGTGACCAACGTTACAAAAATCTTATGCTTCACTTTCCAACATTATTTGACTCTTTGTACCCTTCTCTTGTAGTGTTATTTTCACAGGTCCTCTCTCATTCCTGAAGAAGTCAGGTTTCCTCTTTTGGCTTCCATTTTGAAACTTCTCCAAAAATATTGCTACAAGCCAAGAGGAGATCTCCAATGAAAAGGACACACCAACACAAGATGCCAAAACCCATTATTGGCTCTGCAAGGGTTTCAAACGGGAAGATTTTTGAAGAATGATAAAACAAGGGTTCTTCCATTTTCTTCAACAACTTTCTACACTTTCAATCTCTCAAGTTTTCTCTCAAAGATCAAGCTCTCAAGGTAGTTGTAAACTTTGTATATTTTTACTTTATTGTTGAGAGTAATTATTGTAAGAAGAAGAAGAGTCTTCTTCTCGGTGAGTAAAGATTATGAGAGGTGAAGTAGATTGTTGGTCAAGGAGCAAGGGTGCTTCTTGTTTGAGATTTCTAGACCTTGGAGGGTTAGTTGATAGTGTTGTGGTGCACTATACTCCCTACAAGATTTCTTTGAGGGCAAAGAAGATCTTTGGAGGCTAGACTTCAAGGGGTTAGAATTCTTAGTTGTGGTCTAGGCGTGTAGCCTAGTTTTGTTGTTGGATTTTTTATTTCTTTGATTGTTGTTTCCCCATTGAAATAACAATCCCCATTTCAAAATCCTTCTTGTGAAAAATCAAGAAGGTAGAGGAGTAGAGTCATTTGACTTGAACCTCTATACATCCTTGTGTTCTTTACTCTTTTTCAAAGTTTTTATTCTTCTTAAGAACACACCCAAGTATTGGCTGCACTCAAAAACGAAAAATATCCAAGAAAATATCCATACTTGGTGAACACACTATTCAACTCCCCCTTCTAGTGTGTTCTAAGGGACCTAACAATTGGTATCAGAGCAAAATCTTGAGTATTTGAGTTCAAACAGCAAGATTTGATCTTAAGAGTATGGATCCCTTTATTTTAGACGATGCTAGTTCCCCTAGTGGTGATGCCTCAAGAAGAAGGAGGCAAGAAACACTTCTCCCTTCCATTTCCAGTGTACATGTCAAGGTTCCTATGTTTGATCCTCTCAACTACCTACTATGGAAATCAAACATGGAAACATATCTTCGTTCTTGTGGGTACCGCATATGGAGAGATGTATTAAAATATTCCACCATACCTTTTGATGTTGATGATCCTACTCCTGAAGAGGAGTTACAGTTTGTCATAAATAGCAAAGCTCTTGCTATTTTAAATAGCTCTCTTACTCCAAATGAGAGAGCTTAAATTCAAGGTGTCCAATCCGCACGTGAAGTTGGACAAAGCTAGAGATGATTCATGAAGGAACATCTCAAGTGAGGAAGGCAAAGAGGAGAAAGTTGATCAAACAATTCTACAACTTCATTGTCCCCAAAGGTGAAAAGATCAAAGAGTTCATTCAAAGATTCACCAAACTTGTCAACCTTCTCACTGCGGTTGGCAAGATGATAGAGCGAGAGGATCTCAACCATTGCTTTCTAAATAGTTTAGGAAGAGAATGGAACGCAAAGGTGACGACCATCGAAGAGTCCAAAGATCTTGAAAATATTACTTTGGACAAACTCTACGGGAATCTCATCACTTATGAGATTCCTCTTGATGCGCAAGAGAAGAACGCTAGACAGCAAGATACCTTGCCCAACGGATCCCTTTATATATCTTAGAACTCTATGAACTGCCTTCCAATGATTCACGGTGGGACAATTTAAGAGCTGACTCAATTATTGCACACTAAAGGTAATGTCAGGCCTTGTTATTGTGAGGTAAATCAACTTCCCTACAAGCCTTCTGTACTCAGTAGTATTATCCACCAACTCTGAATCATTGCGAAACAATTTCACATCTCTCCATAGGAGTGGCTGTTGGCTTAGATCCTAAAAACCCCACTTCTTCTAAAAACTGCAGTGTATTTTGCCTTTGGTTTATAACCTTTCCCTTGTGTGACGTAGCTACCTCAATTCCAAGGAAATATTTTAGTTCTCCCAAATTCTTGATATGGAACTCCAGATCTATGGCCTTTTTGATTTCCTCAGTTTCTTCCAAATTTTTGCTGGCTACAATAACATCATCAACATATACCAATAAAACCAACAATGATTTACCAGATAGTCTGATGAAAAGGGTATCATCATTCTTAGATTGACAAAAGCCTTATGAGATAAGAAAGCCAGTTAGCCTAGCATTTTATTCCCTCATTGCATGTTTCAAGCCATATAGGGATTTCTATAACTTAGACACTATATCAGGGTGTTCCACTGACACTCCAAAAGGTGCTGTTATGTATATCTCTTCATGTAAATCACCATATAAGAATGCATTGTTAACATCTAATTGATGCACATACCACCCAAGTCTAGATGCCATTTACAGCACCATCCTCACTATAGTCATCTTAGCTACTGGGGAAAAAGTATCCTGATTGTTCATCGCAAATTTCTGTGTATAGCCATTTGCAACTAGTCTTGCCTTTTACCTTTCCACTGTCCATCAGGCTTGTACTTAATTTATATACCAACTTACACCCAATGTTTTCTTTCCTAGATGCAGTTCTGTCATTGTTCAAGTTTTTTTGGCTTCCAGTGCTGCTATCTCATCATCCATGGCCTTCTGACATTCAATAGATTTAGATGCTTCTGCAAAGGAATCAGGTTCTGTATGCATACTAATGTTCAATGCATATGCTTTAAATTTTTGTGCCAGAGAATCAAAAGAAAAGTACTTATAAAGTGGATGTGGTGTGGAGGTAGTTGGTGGCACAATAGAGTTTGAGTTATATTGGCTTGAAAGAGTCTGATTACAGTAGTATTCCTTAAGGTACTTGGGAGTGTGTTTGGTATGCTTTGGTCTGGATATTGGAATGTCAATATGAATGGATTTAATGAGCCTTTCTGGAGAGGATACAAGGTTGTCTGGCTTTGGACTCAAATGGTATATCTGTTGTGGTAATGGAAGAGGGTCAATTTTATTGGCTGGTTATGATGTCAAAGGTGAATGAGTGAAAACTGGTTTGTGGCAACCAGTGTTGAGTAGTGGAGGGCTCAGCTCTTACAATGTGCTGGTCAACTAAAGGGGTAACGTCAAGATTAACTTCAGGAATCACATAAGCTGGAATATGAAGAGGGTATTCAAAAGGAATATAAGAGGGAGTATGATTGATCTGAGGAGGAAAGGTGGACAGTGAGGGCATACCGGAGAGAGATACGGACTTATGTTTGAAAGGAAAGATGTTCTCATGGAAAGTTACATCTCTTGAAATGAACACATCCTTAGTCATCAAGTCTTGTAGAATATAGCCTTTTGTAGTGTGTGATAGTCCGAGAAAGATGCTCTTCCTGGCTTTAGGAGTGAACTTCTCTTTTGAGGGAGATACATTAATGGCAAAACATAGGCAATCAAATAATCTAAGATGACTGTAAGATGGGGATTTGTCGAAGAGCATTTTATATAGAGTTTTATGGCTAAGAAAAGGAGATGGAGTTAGATTGATAAGGTATACTACGTGTTGCACACAAAATCCCCAATAGCTGATTGACATTTGAACATGAAACTTCAATGCTCTAGCTACATTGAGAATATGTTGGTGTTTACGTTCAACTAGCCCATTTTGCTGACGGGTATTATACGCAGCTAGTTTGATGTATTATGCCTTTAGTTGCATAGAATGAATTCATTTTAACTTCACTCCCATTGTCAGTTCTAATGACCTTTATATGTACCTCAAACTGAACATGAACATATGCCCAGAAGCTTTCAATGATACCTCTGGTTTCAGACTTTATTTTCATCAAATATATCCAACAATATCTAGAATACTCATCAACAATAGTAAGGAAGTAATACTGTTTATACATTGTAGGATGTTTATATGGACCCTATATATCCATATGTACAAGAGAGAAGGGAAAATCAGATACTGAAGAAGAAAGATGAAATGGATTTTGTTTTTCCTTAGCTAAGGGACATACAGAGCAGGTGGAGGAATAAAAAGAAATATCTACTTGAGGATCAATTTTGTTAATTTCTTTAAGCCTGGAGTAAAAAGGATGTCCAAGCCTTGAGTGCCAAAGAAGTGAATCTAAAGAAGCAACAGCATGAATTTGAGATGATATGTTCTGGCTAGTCATATGATATAAGCCCTGGCTAACTTTACTGAACCAATCATCCTCTTGCTGGAATGATCCTGAAGCAAACATACATTAGAATGAAATATCAGGTCTATGTCACCACCCTTTGTGAGCTGGCTCAGTGACAATAAATTGAAAGAAAATGAGGGAACATGTAAGATATCATAAAGTGTCAAGTGGGGGCTAATATGTACTGTACCAATGTGAGTGACTGGGGCTAAAATGTTATTTGGCAACTTGGCTGACATGGCTTTGACTGAGTGATGGGAATCAAAGGAAGATAAAGAACATCAAATATGATATGTGGCACCAGAATCCAATATCCATACACATGAACTATTGTACGATATATTACCTGGCTGCTTGGCATTGACACTAGTCTGTTGAGCTAACATTAAGGCATGCAGTCCCTTGGATTCATCATTCTGTCCACTGCTATCCTCGTATCTTCTGTCCTTATGGTTCTGCAACAACCTGATAAGCTGGTTATATTGTTCAGGTGTAAATACTGGAGTCACCTATGAAGGTGTATTTAGCAAACCATCATGCACAGCTTCATTGTTCTGACACTGCTCATAAGAGTTCTGACTACATGCCTCCCCATCTTTACCAACATATATTTCATTCTCAACACAGTTTACCATACCTCTGGGCTTGAAGCCAGGAGGAAAACCGTGTTTCTTGTAACATCTATGCACTGTATGGCCCACCATGTTACAGAAAGTACATACAGGAGCTTTAGGATTTTGAGATGGTGATCTTTGAAAATCCTTTCTGAATCCTCTGCCAGTTGATCTGTGCCGGCATGCACCAGATCGCGGGCTGGCAGACTTTTGTTCGTATGAAACATTTTTAAAACTATCATTGACATTCATAAGCATAGAAGGATTGTTAGTAAATGGACTATATACTGATGTGTAATTGAGTTTTCTCTCCAACTTCACAGCCATTGCAAATGTAGTTTTCAAATCAAGTAATGGACTCATCAATAGTACTTGTGACTTAACAGGTTCAAACTCATCATTGAGCCCCTTAATGAATCTAATCACATAGTCATCCTCAATGAATTTGTTTATTTGCCCTGAAACATTACAAGTGCAATAGTTACAAACACAATTAGGAATGGAATGTAATACCATCAGTTCTTCCCAAATCACCTTCAAACAAATATAATACTCAGTAACTGAATTAGTTTCTTGCCTAGTGGCATAGAATTGCTCCTGTAAATCAGACATTCTAAATACATCTGCATTACCATATCTATGTTTCAAATCATTTCCAGATATCATATGCATTATCAAACCACATAATATTTTGACCAATGGAAGGTATAACAGAAATAACAATCCATGATGCAACCACATTCTTTGCCTTGTTCCAGGCAACATACCTATGGTCCACTTCAGTAGGCTTAGGAATCATACCTGTTACGAAGCCTACCTTTTTCTTGGATTCGAAGGCTCTTCTGAAAGCCCTACTCCAGCTGTGAAAATTGTTTTCATCGAGTAAAGGTTGAACGAGTACAAGTGAAGGACTATCGCTTGGGTGTATATAGATTGAATCCTCTGTAGGATCTATGAGTGTGAAATTTGCAGCACTATTTGAAGAACTTGGGGAATTTTCGATTATTAGCCATTAATGTACCAAAATTCATCAGAAGTGGAGAGAAGGCTTTGATACAATGTGAAAATTCAAGCCAATGATCAAATGATCAAGGACAGACCACGAAGTGTAGCTCATGCAATCAAGATTCAGATAGCAAAGCAAATTGCCTAGTCACAGTATCAAGTAAATTGCAGAAGAAAAGAGAATAATTGGAGAGGAAGAGAGAGAAAAACTGGAGACAGGGAGGCTGCAAAACTGTTTTCTCATTCTGTTACATTATGCGTCATACGAGCCATATATGGCTTCAGCAAGAAGAAGAAAAATAACCGCTATGCAAAAGTTACAAGAACACCCCAACATCCAAACTCATTACAGTGTTATTTAAAAGGACAGAATTGTAAATTCACAGCATTTAAAACATTCCCACGTTCTTCTTTCTTCTTCACTCGAGAATCCAACCAACTTGTCCAACCTCCTGCAGCTTCAACTAGATTCGAATGATCCAATTCATCTTTTCATGTCCAATGAACTGCTTACACGCATTAATCCTCCAATCAGATGATACATCTTTCTATTAACATAGATTGATGCACTCATCCTCCTCAATCACCTCATCAGCCATATCAGCAGCACGTCTGCCTCCTTCTTCACCTTGAGTAAGATCTTTGAAAATGCTGGGGCCAACTAAAGGGGCTGCAATCCATAGATAAGCAAACCTCTAAGCCCTCAAAGTAGTGAGAAGCTTGAGAGGGTCTCTTACTCGAAGTGCCCTATCTTGAGCAAAAGACCATTGGAAAAAGGTTAAACAAGAGGCTCCTTATGTTAGTGGAATGAGGTATATCTATTTATTTTAAATGAATTTAGTAGAATTTCGAGAGAAGTCCAACTGGGCTATCATCTTTCCGAAAAATCTAAAATTTCATGTGTTTGAGAAGGATGATGAGATGAAAGTTCTTATAGATCGGTTGAGATTCCAAAACTGAATAGTCTTTGAAATCATGATAGGACCAAGTTCTCTCCTATGATTACAAGAGATTTTTATGCAAATTTTGGGTTGGAGTAGAATGGGAACAATATTTCTGCAATTCACTCATTTGTCAACAAAGTCTATTTAAATTGGATCATCGGATGCATAAACTCACTGTGGGGAACCCAAATGAAGGGTTGATAAACATTGAAACGGCTCGGTGGGATGTTGAAGAGTTATGGGTGACTGAAAATTAGGTGAATAGGTTTTTTTTGGATTTCTGTCATCTAAGTCTTTCTCGATACATTTTCTTTATTGTGTCCGTGTTAGAAGAATAACCAACTGCGTAAGTGAAAAATCCATTATGCTATCGAGTCACTTAGACTTTTACATTGTTTACAAGGTAGTCAAGAAGGAAAACATGTATTCTGGTTCCACGTTTATGGACATATTTATTGAGGTTTCCACCAATCATAAAAAGGCGCTCTCTTGTGCCAATTGTATCCATCACATGATTAAAATAGAAGGGGTGGATGTAGATTTACACGATGTCACCAAGGCTATTGAAAAGTATACTTTTGATATAAAGAATGTTGTCCAAATGAAAAAACCAGATGGAGTGAAAGGGCGCAAGGCCCAAGTCAAGAGCCCCAATAGATACACCACAAGAGATGCATGAACCTAAATTTACCCCTGCACCTGAGCAGGAGCCTGAGCCTACTCTTGTACTACCCTCCCACACAGACAAGGGAAAGGTTCCCATGACTGAAGACTCGGATGAGGAGTTTATGTTGAGGATGATACAGATAGCTTCAACTTTTATATTCGGATATGAATAAGAGAGCCACGAAGACATTGATCTAAGTTGATGTACTTGAAAAGGAAGTCATCACTCTAAAAATAGAACTTCAAATGCAGAAGACGAAGTACCAAAAAGTCATATCCAAACTACAAGCGGCTATTTGCAGGCTTTTGCTTTTTGTCCGACGAAGAATCTTGATTAACGCATTCCTTCATATCTTAGGAGCATTATGTATCGTTTCATAATATAAACTCATTTGTTGATGTAAAGCTCATCATTTTTCTGGTGGCTATTTGTGCTTTATATTTCTTGGGTTACTTTACGTTGTGGCTTTCACTCATATTCATGTTCTTGATGTTTCGGCTATCTGTGATAGTGTATCTGTATTGTTCTCGATGTTTCAAAAAGAGAGAAAAAGTGTTAAGATGTCTGCATGAAAGGTGTGTTGCTTTGGGGATGAAAGATGTGTTGGTTTCTGGGAGAAGTGTGCAAACTTTGTTACGTGTGATGTAAGTTGATGTTTCAGTGCGGTGGTCTTGGGAACAGGTGTGCAAAATTTGTTTTGGTTTGGTTTGGTTTGAGGTAAAAGTTTGAATTTGGAGCATAGTTTCGCCTCATCGAATATTGTGTGGTGAGATGGTTGAGCTGAAAATTTAGTATTGTTGGAAGCATAAACTCTGAGAGAGTTTTGCTAGCTAAGAGAGCATTCTAAGACTATTAGGGTGAGGGTTTAAAATGATGTTTAAAAGTTTGGAAATAGAACATTTGTTTGAAATCATCAAAAATGAGGTATTGTTAGATTATAAGTATGTTTTGATGATTTACTTAAGCTAAATATACAAAAAATTTCACAAACAATTATAAGACAACAAGTCAAATTTCAGGATAGTCAAGGCCGAACTAATATTGGTTCTTCATTGAATGTTCAGTGGGCTTCAGTATATGCCACACCAAACTCAAAATAGTTTGACCAAACAGCCGATGAAGCATCAGAAAACTTTTTCTAAATGACGAAAGCACCACCAAATTCAAGATTTTCATTCGCTAAATCAAATCACCAAACTCAAAAACAGCATATCTTAATGTTTGGCTACAGAAATTCAAAATTCAGAATTGGTTAAATAGTCAAAGTTTAAGTTTGACCAAATTCAGCTTCAAACCTTCGGTGATAAGTTCCGTGAGAAAACAAAGAGTTACGGGAGAGGAGACGATACTCAGAGGTGCGTTCGGTGAAAGTCACCCAACGTTCAGTTGTGAGTTCGCTGTGTTAAAATATTGCAGTTACAGCACAACTTTCAGACTAGAAAAAGTTTCTATCTCTCTCATATCAATCTTAAACTGATTGCTCATTTATTGCCAACTGCTCTAATAACACTTTGAGTGCTATTACATGTCTTATAAGTATGTAGGTTGCAAACCTTCAACTACAATGAAGATTGAATTTGTTGCAGAAATTTTTAATTGTGCAAGAGCAACTAATAAAGCAAGAGAAAGAGGCAAGGCTGATAAAACAAAATTGAAGGCCTCTGTATATACAAGAAGCTTTGAAGGAGCAATTATACATTTTCATCTTTTTCAAGCTCCATTCCCAAGTGATCTCAAAAAACTCTCAAAGCGCAAAAGTCTTAATATTCAAGAAGATCTTACTACTTGTTTTTCATTATTGTATAGAGAGTTTATTTAAATCTTACACAAACGGAATTAAATATATTAGCTCTCTTGCTAGTGATTTAGGCTTGCTAAGAAGTGTTCCTCCACTTCTTTTTCCAAAATCCATTTTGTGAACATTTTTATGTAGAACTTTGCTAATTAAAGTTGGGAAAGGAAGTACAAAAGCTCCAAGGCTCTTGCTTGTAGTTGTTAAAGGAGTTGTTGTTGTGAAAGTTGTTACTGCAAATAGCTGTTGCAGTTGTTGTGAAATAGTTGTTGTAGTGCTTGTTGTTATGGCTCTTGTTCTTTGTTAAATATAACAAAGAAAGTTGTTGCTGAAAATTCACTTTAGAAGCAAGCAGCAGTGGAGTAGGATCAATTAGTTTCAAAATGCTATAAATTGTGTATTTTCATTTAATATCTCTCATCTTTCACTTTTTCGTTTTGGTCAGTATTTTGAATTGAAGTGAACTAAATCGAAAAAACCAAAAACATTTCTAAACACTCTATTCATAAAAGTTTTAGTGTTCTTCACGGGCTTAACCTGAAGTTCAATAAAACACACATATTGAAACGTCTTAAATGGCTTGTCAGAAACTGAAATGATTTAAAGGAAAGAATTAAAATTAAATTAAAAAGTTCTCATAAAAGATGCTTGATCGTAAACATGACACAAAATACAAATACTCCATCTTTTCTATTTTCTTTTCTGAATGGTACAAATAGACCATCTTATGATTTAGCATTTGGCTTATTATTATTGTGTATGACCCTTTTACTGGTCTTATATGTGATATGTAAACATCAAATCTCTTGTACTAAAATAATAAAATATTATTTTTTCAGTGCCATAGTTACTATATATGAGATAATGCCGAGATCAGATTTTTATGAACTTTATAAACACAAGATGTTTTAGAAGCGATTTTCTGATTCTGAGTTTTTCTATAATTTTTATCGATCCTAAATCTTTTGATTTTTCTCTATTTTTCTGTCTTCAATTTAGTTATTGACATTTGGAAAGTGCATTTATGTGTCAAATGAATACTTGCTCTCGACCTCTTGCTTTTAACCCTAAGAGCCCTAATTTGTCAATATCGACCGGATTTTCATGCTGCCTTTGGGTTTGTTGACCCAGTCTGTATCTAGCATCATCATCTCCAATTGTTATTGTAGCTTAGGAGCATTCAGAGTTCAGAAAACATTGATGGAAACAAAAAGAGAATTAATAAGGTTTTACTACATATGCTTGACTATAATATAATGATAAGACCTAAACTACATATTCCATTTCTTGGTTTACTCTTTGTCTTGTTGTTATCGAGTGAAATTGTCCTACTTGTCAATTGCGTTAAAAATTTTAGTATAAGTAGCCAGACTGATTCTGTTGTAGCTGCAGGCGTCTTTGTCGTGAAGGCAAAAACTTCTGATCAAGAATTTGAAGACAAAAGCAATATCCAATCCTCAGAAGCTATGTCTCCAAAAACCAAACCTCGTTATTCTGCCGAAGATTTTAGCTCGCTGCTCTTAAACAGTCCGAGACGCACACTTCATGGTTGTTGTGAGAGTTGTATTTTCTGTGGTTTGTGCTGCGTGTACGCTTGTAGCTGTTGAGGAAGCCCCATTGTCTTTTCTCTATGGAAAAAACACTAATAAATTACACGATGTGCCAATGTATTTGGTGTTCAAGTATTATTGTCTTTAAACAACCGTACGTCCCTAATTGGTTTTCAAGTTTATGAAAAATTTTCTTATCTTTTTAGGTTTTGTCAATTTCCTGTGTGAAAGTCGATAAGTTTCTTTCATTTTATTTTCGGCACTCTGTTTTTCATTTTTTAACTTCTTGTCACTAAATTGGCTGCGCTTCTTATATCGTGAAGTAGCAGTTGATCAATACAACGTGACGCAATTTTCATTATAAGTCAGCGGAAAACAACCTGTGTGTTTCATTTTTGAGTGCATCCAATACTTGGGTGTGTTCTTAAGAAGAATAAAAACTTTGCCAAAGAGTAAAGAATACAAGGATGTATAGAGGTTCGAGTCAAATGACTATACTCATCTACCTTCTTGATTTTTCATAAGAAGGATTTTGAAATGAGGATAGTTATTTCAATGGGGAAACAACAATCAAAGATATAAAAAATTCAACAACAAAACTAGGCTACACGCTTAGACCACAACTAAGAAATCTAACCTCTTGAAGTCTAGCCTACAAAGATCTTCTTTGCCCTCAAAGAAATCTTGTAGGGAGTATAGTGCACCATAACACTATCAACCAACCCTCCAAGGTCTAGAAATCACAAACAAGAAGCACCCTTGCTCCTTGACCAACAATCTACTTCACCTCTCATAATCTTTACTCACCGAGAAGAAGACTCTTCTTCTTCTTACAATAATCACTCTCAACAATAAAGTAAAAATATACAAAGTTTACAACTACCTTGAGAGCTTGATCTTTGAGAGAAAACTTGAGAGATTGAAAGTGTAGAAAGTTGTTGAAGAAAATGGAAGAACCCTTGTTTTATCATTCTTCAAAAATCTTCCCATTTGAAACCCTTGCAGAGCTAATAATAGGTTTTGGCATCTTGTGTTGGTGTGTCCTTTTCATTGGAGATCTCCTCTTGGCTTGTAGCAATATTTTTGGAGAAGTTTCAAAATGGAAGCCAAAAGAGAAAACCTGACTTCTTCAGGAATGAGAGAGGACCTGTGAGAATAACACTAAAAGAGAAGGGTACAAAGAGTCAAATGATGTTAGAAAGTGAAGCATAAGACTTTTGTAACGTTGGTCACATGAAGCGCCTAATGTGTTTAATGAACAGGCGTTCAAAGTAACTTGGAGCGCTTTATGTATTGAACATGCGTACGAAGTCACATAGAGCGCCTTATGTGGGCAATTGAAGGCGTTCGAAGTCACATGAAGCGCCTAATGTCAGCCTTCATGCTTGTTCGAACTAATTCTGACATTTCTCAGAAAGTACTTGGTGTACGTGCCTATTTTGGAGGGAAAAGTACTTTTGACTTGGTGGTACCCATGAAGCGCCTAATGTAGGCGTTCAAAGTGTACTGTCTTTTTCCCAGAACACATGAAGCGCCTAATGTAGGCGTTCAAAGTGTTCGGACGTCCAGACACTTCACATGAAGCGCCTAATGCAGGCGTTCGAAGTGTACTGGATTCCACCAAGGCACATGAAGCGCCTAATGTAAGCATTCGAAGTATACTGACTTCCAACCACATCACATGAGGCGCCTAATCCATCGTTCGAAGTACAAAATTGTGCAAATCATCAAAACCTAAACCTGTTTTAACATTCTCCCTCTTTTTGATGATTTCACAAAATGCATAACTTTTAAAGTTATCTCCCCCTTAACTTATGCTCCCCCTCACTTGGTGCAAGAAAAAAATAACTTGGAATTAAAAAACTAAAAATGATGAAGCAAGTAACTTGACAACATCATTTGAAGAATAGAAAAAAGCCAAGTCTATCAATCTTGCAAGTTTGAAATTTTCACATAACACAAAAAAATAAAACTACATGTTTTCACCAGTTGCTCCACTTGGAGGTGTGTATCCACCAAAGACAAAACCACTACTAGCTGCAAATTCAAAAAAACCGCCCATGCCCATGGACCCTTCAACATTGCCAAAGTCGCCAGCTGCACCATTACCACCACCACTTTCTCCCCCTAAATCATCAAAATTAGGGGGAATAGCCCACGGACTGATCTGAATGAAAGCATTTTTAACTGCAGCCATGCGAAGTTCATTTTGCACATACCGAGCTTCATGCTCAGCATCACGAAGATGCAACTATTGAACAGTCCGTTCAAGTGAGGCTATTCGTGATAGCAACTCAGATGAATTGCTATCACCTGTATCTTCTTGAGGTCCTTCATCAACCTCATCAGCAACATCAAGAATGGTAGTGGCTTTACGTTTCTGAGAATCTATGGCTTGAACAATGTTGTAGTTATCGTAGAAGTCAGTCTTGGCCACCATTGTCAAATCACTATCAGGTATATCAATACCCTTGAACTTCATTAAAATAGTGAAAATGTTTGCAAAAAGTAAGGCTTTTGAACCTATTCGTAGTGCTGCCATCATGACTTTAACAAGAATACATGCAAAGTTAAGCTGAGTCTGATGTTTGATACGATAAGCAACATAGAAATCCATGTTGCCTGAATTTCTAGTTGACTTACCATTTACACAGTAAGTGACCACAGCCAGCAAAATGCAGTCCACTAAAGGCATGTTCTGCGTCTTCTTGGAGGGAAAATACCCCAGATCGAACTTCATGTCCTGCTCACGAATACCATACTTACTGCTCCAGTCAAAGACAGAGAAATCTGACAATCCCTCATTTCTAACTCCAAGAACATCACATATTTCTTAGATAGAAAAACTAAGGGGTGTACCAGCAATAACGGTATTTAGAGAAAATTGTTGGGACTCAGATTGTGGAATTATACACATGTTTGCGTAAAAGTGCATGACGAGATCGCGAGAGAAGTTCATCATATCAACTCTAAACCAGAGAGTCATCCAGCCTTGATGATCAAGTAAGGAGATGACTGGATTTGTGTTGTGTTCCTCTGAAAAGTCGGTAATCCGAACGAGTTTAAGAGGCACAACTGGTCTTTTGTTGAAAGTCCATTCTTGAAACAAGAGATGGGAGAAGCGAGACAGATGAGCACCTTTTGCCACATGAGGAGGTCGTTTTGTCACATCCAAATCTAATTTTTTCATCCAAGGAAAATTTTCCTTGGATAGCCCTTCTCTAATGGAGATGAGTTTTTGAGGTTCAACAATGCCCGCAGCTTGTTTTCGCTTTTGGCTACGGGGGCATTTGGATGGTCCTGCAGATGCCATTGGAGAGAGTTTGATTTAAGGTAGGAGAGGAGAAAAGATTAAGAGAATGGAGTGAACTTAGTGATAAGAGATGATGGAATTTAAAGGAGATGAAAAGAAGATGAAGGGTCTTGGATGTTAGTGGGTGAGCATAATGGAAGAGTGGGAGTAAATGATGGAGGAAGATGAGGAGTTGAAGAAGATGAAGAGGTTGGGAAATGGAGAAGGTGCTTGGAAAATTGAAGAGAAGTGGGAGATGTGGGGAAGAGAGTGGGAAAGAGGAATAGCGGCAGGAATTGATTTCTATTGATTGGCGCAAAAAGTTGAAGAGACGGCGGAAAAGACAGTGAAGAATTAGGATTTAGACACCTAATGTGACTTCAAACGACTTCATAAACAAAGATGAAGCGCCTGAAGTCACTTCAAACGGTTGTGGATAAGTAGATTAAGCGCTTAATGTCACTTCGAACAAGTGAACTCATTTTGATGAAGTGCTTAATCCAGCTTCGAACGCTTGTGATGAGGGACATAAAGCGCCTGATGTCACTTCGAACGAGTGGCATCATTAACATCAGGTGCTTGATGTGACATCAAACGCCTGAAGTAACTATGATGAAGCGCCTTATGTATACTGACCTTGAAAATTTTGAAAATTGTCTTGCTCAAAACTCAAATGGGTTATTATCAACCCATGTTGAGCAACCCCAACCTACTTCTTATAGATGCAAATACATCACCAGGTAGAGGTTTCGTGAATATTCTGCTAATTGGTCTCGTGTAGGAACAAATTCCACACTAACCAAGTTCTTTTGTACACAATCACGGATGAAATGATACATCACTTCAATGTGCTTAGTCCGACTATGTTGAATGGGATTTTGTGAAATATTGATAGCAGACGTGTTATCACACAAAATAGGTACTTTGGAGAAGTGAATGTTATAATCATTCAAAGTGTTTGTCATCCATAACAATTGTGCACAGCAAGAGGCGGCCGACACATATTCGGATTCTGCCGTAGGAAGAGACACACTGTTTTGTTTCTTGGAAAACCAAGAAAAAAGATAATCTCCAAGAAATTGACAAGTTCCGGAGGTGCTCTTCCTATCAAGAAGACTCCCCGCATAATCGGAGTCACAATATCCTCTTAGATCAAAACATGCATTCTTAGGATAAAATAGCCCAAATTTCAAAGTACATCTAAGGTATCTAAGGATGCGTTTTACCGCAAGTAGATGCATATCCCTAGGATCACTTTGAAATCTAGCACATAAGCACACTGCATGTAAAATATCGGGTCTACTAGTCGTTAAATAAAGTAGATTATCTATAATGCCACGATACAAGGTTACCTCAACATGCTTTCCTTTCTCATCCTTGTCAAGCTTGGCACTTGTGCTCATAAGTGTGTTAACTTCTCTTCCTTCACCAAAATTATACTTTTTGAGCAAATCCTTAGTGTATTTGGTTTGAGAAATGTACACGCCATCTTCGGTTTGCTTGATTTGTAATCCAAGGAAATAGTTGAGTTCTTCCATCATGCTCATCTCGAATTCACCTTGCATAAGACTAGCAAATTGCTCACAAAGACAATTGTTAGTAGGACCAAAAATAATATCATCTACATATACTTGAACAATTAATTGAATTTTACCTTGTTCTTTTATGAACAAAGTAGTGTCAACTTTACCTCTTGAAAAACCATTATTAAGAAGAAAAGTACTTAACCTCTTGTACCAAGCTCTTGGAGCTTGTTTGAGGTCATAAAGAGCCTTTTTAAGTTTGAAGACATGATGTGGTGAATCATGACATTCAAACCCAGGAGGTTGTGCAACATACACTTCTTCTTGAATAACACCATTCAAGAAGGCGGATTTAACATCCACTTGATAAAGTTTAAAATCTCTATAATAAGCATATGCTAATAACATCCTAATAGCCTCAAGCCGTGCTACGGGTGCAAATGTCTCATCAAAATCGATACCTTCTTCTTGACGGTATCCTTGAGCAACTAATCTAGCCTTGTTTCTAGTGACATTACGTTGATCATCCATCTTGTTACGAAATACCCATTTCGTACCAATAATAGGATGATCATGTGGTTTGGGAACCAACTCCCAAACATCACTTTTTTCAAATTGGTTTAATTCTTCTTGCATAGCCAAGATCCAATTTTCATCAAGAAGTGCATCTTTGACATTTTTAGGCTCTATTAGAGAGACAAATGCATTCTCTCTATATTGCCTTCGTGTGGTGATACCCCTATTTAAATCACCTATGACCAACTCGTATGGGTGAAAACTTTTATGTTTAAATGATCTAGGAAGATTGGAGAAGTCTCCTCCAACTTCCTCATGATCACGTTCCGGGAGTGATGAACCTTCATCATTTAAATTAATCTCATTTTCCGGAACATGCGATGCATTTTCTACATTTTGTGTATCAACGACATGAGTATGAGAAATATTACTATTTGACTCACTAAGTTTATGCACACAAGGTGGAGGAGCACCTTCAATAGGTTCAACTCTCAAATCAATGAAGATGTTTCCATTTGGTGGGTCATCAACAATCTCTGTTGATGAGCAACCATAGGAATATCCTCAAAGAATTTCTTCTTGAGGAGTCACATCTTCATTTTCTTCACAATCCTCATTAAGTTAAGGTTCATCACTAAGTGACTCATTAAACTTAACATGGATTGATTCTTCTACCTTTTGACTCATTTTGTTGAAAACACGAAACGCCTTACTATTTGAGGCATAACCTGAAAAGATACTTTCATCAGCTTTGAGGTCAAGTTTGTCCAAAGTATCCTTGGTATTAAGTATGAAACACTTGCAACCAAACACTTTGAAATGCCCAATGTTGGGAACTCTACCATTCCAAAGCTCATAAGGTGTCACATTTAGGTATGGTCTCAAATATACACGATTGATCACATGGCAAGCGGCATTTACCACTTCGGCCCAAAAATATTTGGCCAAGCCGAACTTATTTAACATTGCTCTACGCATTTTTTGTAGAGTTCTATTCTTTTGTTTGGCCACACCATTTTGTTGTGTGGTTCTAGGTGTCGAAAGGTCATGTGAGTATCCTTTGGATTCACAAAACCTTTCGAAATCACCATCAAACTCACCACCGCGATCACTATGGATGGTTTTAATGGTGTCACCCACATGATTTTCCAATCATCTACTCAAATTCATAAACTCATTACATGCATCATTTTTCTTAGCAAAAAACATCACCCATGTATAACGAGTATAGTCATCTACTACCACGAAGGTATAATGTTTACCACCCAAACTTTTTGTTCCAACACCTCATACAAATCCATATGAAGCAATTGTAGGGGTTTGGAGGTGGATATATTTGTCTTTGGTTTGAATCTTGTTTTCACAAGCTTCGCCTTTTGACAAGTGTCAGATAAGTCATGGCTTTCGAAATTCATTTTTGGAAGGACTCGGCTTTTATTATTTTCGCAAATAAATTTAAATGTTTTGAAACATACATGTCCGAGACGTCTATGCCATAGTTGCGTCAAATCATTCTTAGCAACTAAGCAAGATATGGGGAGCTTAGGCTAAAGGGGTTTGTAGATTCTGACTTGACAGGTTGTCATGAGACAAGGAGGTCAGTCACTGGCTATTGTATGTTCTTGGGTGGTAGTTTGATATCCTGGAAGGCAAAAAACCAAACTACAGTGTCAAGATCTTCAGCAGAGACTGAATACAGGGCTATGACAATGGCAGTATGTGAAGGGCAGTGGTTGATCTTTCTGGCTAAGGACCTTATGCTCACAGAACAGGAACCTGCTGAGCTGTTCTGTGATAGCAAAAGTGCATTGTATATTGCTGAGACCCCAGTGTTTCATGAGAGAACGAAGCATATAGAGATTGATTGCCATATTGTGAGAGACAAGGTGCAGCAAGGGATTGTGAAGCTAATGCCAGTCAGTTTTCAATTTCAATTAGCATACATTTTTACTAAAGCTCTGGACAGTAGGAGGATGATTCAGTTGCTCAAGATGTTGGGAACATGTAATATCTATAGCAAGCCAGGCTTGAGGGGGTGTCAAAGATCTTACTCAATGTGAGGAAGGAGGCAGACGTGCTGCTGATATGGCTATTGTGGTGATTGAGGAGGATGAGTGCATCAATCTGTGTTAATAGAGAGATGTATCATCTGAGTGGAGGATTAACTCGTGTAAGCAGTTCATTGGACATGAAAAGATGAATTGGATCATTCGGATCTAGTTGAAGCTGCATGAGGTTGGACAAGTTGGCTGGACTCTCGAGTGAAGAAGAAAGAACACGGAAATGTTTTAAATGCTGTGAATTTACAATTATGTCCTTTTAAATAACACTGTAATGAGTTTGGATGCTGGGGTATTCTTGTAACTTTAGCATAGCGGTTATTTTTCTTCTTCTTGCTGAAGCCATATATGGCTCGTTCGATGCACATTGTAACAGAATGAGAAAACAGTTTTGCAGCCTCCCTGTCTCTGGTTTTTCTCTCTCTTTCTCTCCAATTAGTCTCTCTTCTTCTGTAATTTACTTGATACTGTGACTAGGCAATTTGCTTTGATATCTAAATCTTGATTGCACGAGCTACACTTCGTGATCTGTCCTTGATCATTTGATCATTGACTTGAATTTTCACAAGTGCTGCCCATACAAAATCCCTACTTGTAAGTCAACATATAAAACAAGTTCCTCTTGCTCCATACAGGAATCACATAAAATGTGTAATACCATACAGTTGCCGTTTTTTCATCTCAATAGTTTCATTTCATCGAAAAGCCGTTCAAAAGACAATTAATATATAAAACAACAAGAAGACTGAAAAAATGTTAGAAGATTCCGACGTTTTGCAAGAAAGAATGAGGATGAAGCTAAAAGGTTCATCAAGGAGGAATTCTCCAAAGACAAGGTGAAGGACCAAGACAATAAATGTTACAAGTGTGGGAAGTTTGGTCACTTCATGAAGGATTGTCGGGTGAAGGAGTCGCAACTCGAGGATAAGAAGGCCATCTACCAAAGGAAGAAGGCCTTACAAGCGGAAGTAGCCTATTGGGAGAGCATTTATTCCAGGTCCGAGAGCGACAACGACGACCATGATGATCTTGCACTCACGGGTGTAGTTCATGATGATCTTGACTAGGAGTTCTTTGCACTCATGGCCATTGACGATGACATGGAGGTATGCAATATTTCATCTCACTATAGATTGATTGATGAAAGAGATGATTTAGTGCAAGAAAATGACCTTTTAGATTTAAAATATAAACGTGTCAAAAAAGAATTTAGAGCATGTTTAAATGAGTACAATGACACGTTAGAAAATCACATTGCATTACAACTTGAGCATGACATATTATTGACCATGCATGTGATTGCACTAGAAGAGAAACATGATTTGATGAAATCATGTGCTCAAGCCCTTGATGAAAAGAAAAATGATTCAAGGGTAAGTGCTACAAAAGTAGAGGTTGCTAAGGATGCATCTAGGCCCATTATGAAAGCTAAAATCAAGCCTAGTGCCATGTGTGCATCTAAGAAGGGAAAATAACGGGAACAAGCACAAGTCGTCGAGGAGTCTAAAACCTCCTTGAAGAAACAACGGCACATGCTTAAAGCAAAGGCAAATGCACTAAAGGTGTCACAACCTTTGGTCCAAGTTGTGAAACAAAAATCTTCTTTGGATTCCAATGAATGTTGTTCCTAAAAGGGAATCACGAAATGTGCCAACGCACAAGCATGCACAATCTCACAAACATACTCCTACATGTTTTTATTGCAATAGGAAAGGTCATGTAGAAAGAGTAGTAGAGTTAAAAATAATAAGAGTCTTGTGTGGGTGCCGAAAGGCGAAATGAAGGTAACTAACCTTTAAGGACCCAAAACAAAAAGGGTACCGATTTCATATGGTTCATTTGCAGGCCATAGCACTCAATGGAGAAAGCGAAGACAAGAAGGTCAAATGGGTCGTGGACAGTGGGTGTTCCAACCATATGACGGGAGACAAAAGTCACTTCCATAGACTCACTATGCAAGATGGAGGAGTTGTCCACTTTGGAGGTAGCAAAGGCCAAATCAAAGGACATAGTATTGTGGGTAACAATTCCTTCTCTCTTAGTGATGTCTTATATGTAGTAGGATTAAAGTTTAACTTGATAAGTGTCAGTCAACTATGTGATGCTAATTATGAGGTAACGTTTTTGAAAACAAAGTGTGTTGTGAATAAGGGTAATTCTATCTTATTTGAGGCTTTGCGTTTCAAAAATATTTACAAACTTAGCATCAATGATTTGGTTTCTCAAAAACCATAAAACACAGAATGCATACATCCGATCCGAAAAACTACACACATTGGCGCACTTGGGTTCACAGGCCCAGAAACTTCTTAAGGAAAAATGGTATAGCGAAGGAAATGCGTAAGCACATTGTTTTCACTGTTTCCCAGCCTTTTTGATGTAGTTATACTCATCCTTTTTCAGCTGCAGGCCATAGTGTGATCTTACTCGTCAGGCTTACCGTATATTTTAACATGAACTTTATGCCGATCTAATGCTGCCCTTCATGAAAGTATGCATACTTTACTACTTTGTCTAATTTGCAGCACATTACTGCATGAGCAAAGTGTTGTGAAATGAAGTCTGTCAGCAATGGTAATCCTAGTCATCAAATTCATTGGTCATAATGATTAAGGTATCTTTATAAAACTTTCCCATGATAACAAGGAAAAATGAGGAGCAAAAGAGATACAAGTCGAAGGGAAATACTCTGTGGTTAAATGAGTTCCTCAAAAGCTGGGTACTTATACTAAAATTTTTAACGCAAATGACAAGCAGGAGAAATTCATGTTAAAATTGCCTTAGAAACAGAATTCAAACATCAAATCAACGTGATTAAAAGATAGAAGGAAAAAATCTGCCAACGAAATTTTGAATATTGCAGAGAAAAATGGCGCCAAGCGCACAACTTGAAGAACAAGGAAAAAACTAAAGATATTTTTCTGTTTCTAGTTACTTCTAATCTACATCATCAACATGTATTTATACTAGCTACGGAAACAACTAGAAGCTAATTTGACAGGTGGAAAATCATTTTTGCTCGATGCAGCAGCTGCTGCGTTTTTGTGCCAACTTCAGCCACCAGAGTGCCATGCGTGCCAATCATGCCAAGCGTGCCAACCGTCCAGTGCCTACGAGCCATCTCATTGGCTGTTCTTTATTTTAGCTTGACACTTCCAACGGCTCCTCTGCATGGCTGTTGAACTATGCATCCCTTGCATCAGATCGCCCCTACACGTTTGGTCCAACTATTGAAGGTGTGATCGCAGCAGATCACACCTCTGAATATTATGCTAACTCCTGCACCAGATTACCTCCTCTTTCCTTTCCTTTTTTTGCACTATCAAACCTTCATCTTCAACACCCCCCTCAATTCTGACTTCTTATAAATATTGCATACTCCTAATGCTAAAGTCAGAAATTGTAGTTTGTGTGAACCTAATGCTTTGGTAAACAAGTTACCCACTTGAAATTCAGTTTTAACTGGCACTGGCTTAATCACTCCTTCTTGAAACCCATCCCTAACCACATGGCAATCTACTTCTATATGTTTAGTCCTCTCATGAAAGACTAGATTTTCCACTATATATATTGCACTCTTGTTATCACAAAATAATTCCACAGGTTGCCTTTGTTCTACTCCCAGATCCTTTAACAAATACAATAACCATTGTATTTCACAAGTTGCTGCAGCAAGTGATCTATATTCAGCCTCTGAGGAAGGAAGATCTAGACACAGTATTCTGTTTTTTTGCTTTCCAAGACACCAGAGCATCTCTAAAGAACATACAATACCCTGTGACAGACCTTCTTGTTTCAGTGTAATCACCCCAATCTGAGTCTACATAAGCCTTGAGCAACTTTGATCCTGTACTAAGGAACAGCAACCCCTGGCCAAGATTTCCTTTTAAGTATCTCAGCAACCTGTGAACAGCTTTCATATGCAATTCTGTAGGCTTATCCAAAAATTGACTTAACTGTTGAACACTATATGAAATGTTAGGCATAGTAATGGTGAGATACAATAATTTTCCAATAATTCTCCTGTAACAAGACACATCTAAAAACAATGGTGAATCATTATGCTCTAATTTCAGATTTTGTTCCATAGGAGTCAAGGCAGGTTTAGCAGCTAGGAATCTTGTCTCTTCTAGTAGTTCCAATATGTACTTCCTTTGACAGATCATAATCCCCCGTGAGACCTTGCCACCTCAAGACCTAAAAAGTACCTGAGAAGTCCTAAATCTTTAATCTAAAATGTAGAATGTAAGCGCTGCTTAAGTTGTTGTATCTAAGATAAAAAAACACTTGCCACAATAATATCATCAACATAAATGAGTAAAGCTGTAAAGGAATCTGGAGATCTTTTTGTAAACAAAGTGTAATCATTTTTAGATTGTTGGAATCCTTGAGACAACAGATACAAGGTAAGTTTTTCATTCCGTTGTCTGCTAGCCTGTTTAAGGCCACAAAGAGATTTTTGAAGCTTGCAAACAACATTAGGTACTGATGACTGAACTACTGGTGGTAAATCCATATAAATCTTCTGATATAAATCACCATGAAGAAAAGCATTATTGATATCTAACTGATGCACTGCCAATGATTCATAGAAGCTAAAGCTAGAAGGAGACGCATAGAGGTCATTTTTGCTGCAAGAGAAAATTATCAACATAGTCTATACCTGGCTGTTGGGTGTATTCTTTTGCCACAAGCCTTGCTTTATATCTCTTTATTGAACCATCAGCCATTCTTTTTTTACTTTATAGGCCCATTTACAATCGAGGGTGGCTTACCAGGTGGCAAGGGAATAATGCTCCAAGTATTAGTGGCCTGCAATGCTACTAACTCTACCTGCATGGCATGTTGCCAGGCTGCTGATGAAGCTGCCTGTTGGTATGTTACAGGTTCATGCTCAGCACTAATATTAAGAATGTTGGACCTGTACTCAGGAGTTAAAGCATCAAGGAAGTGATAAGACTAAATAGGATAAATCAAAGAAGCTGATGGAATTGATTGATAAGATGAATGACTGAGATTACAATAGTAATCTTGCAAGTAAGATGGAGCATGTCTTGGTCTGGTAGGTCTATGACCAGAAAGTTCAGGTGATGGTAATGCAGAAGATGATACTGGAGGCAAGTGGACTTGTAATTGTGTGATGGGTATCTATCCAGAAGGAAAAGAATGAGGATCATCAGGTGATGAGGACGGGGAGGATGAAGTTAAAGGCAATGATGACACATGAGATGATTCAGTATCACTTGACTGTATAGGATCAGGTGTGGAGGGCACCATATACAAAAGATGCAACTGTGGAGGAGTTTGATATGATGTCGAGGGAATACCAATCATGCCAGAAGTCACTAGCACTGATACTGCTAGCAAGGGAGAACCATCAGAAAAAGGAAAAGAGTTCTCATGAAACAATACATCCCTAGATATAATAACATATTTATCATCTAATCTCTGAAGAATATAGTCTTTCACATTCATAAGGATTCCAAGAAAGACACAAGGCACAGATCTAGGTGCAAACTTAGCCTTGTGAGGAGTGTTATCACAAGCAAATGCTAAACAACCAAATATTCTGAGATGATCATAAATAGGCTATACCTGTTGCAGAATCTCATAGGGAGTTTTATGTTTAAGAAAAGGTGATGGCATCAAATTTATCAGGTATGTAGCATGCTGGAGACAAAATCCCCAGTAAGTAATGAAGCATGAAATCTGAGTGCTCTAGCCACAACAAGAAGATGATGATGCTTTCTTTCAACTGCTCTATTCTGTTGAGGAGTGTAGTTACATGTAGTTTGATGAATAACACCATGCTGCATATAAAACTTAGGCATCTTAAACTCAAGCCCATTGTCACTCCTAATAACCTTGACATGGACATTAAATTGAATAGAGGCATAATGAAACAAACTATGTAAAATTTGTCTAGCTTCAGATTTGGCCTTAAGAAGATATATCCAGGTATACCTTGAACAATCATCCACTATAGTCAGAAACTATTTTTGATTGTACAAAGTGGGATGTCTATAAAGACCCCATATGTCCACATGTATGATATCAAAAGGAGACTTGGAAGCTGTAACAGATACAGAAAAAGGGGACCTCTTCAGTTTTGCTAAAGGGCAAACAGTACAGTTATTCTTGGCAAAATAATGGTATATCTGGATGTAATCTATGTAATTATTGAATTCTGGCTGATGAATCATGTCCAAGCTTGGCATGCCACATGTATGAATGAGAATCTAGACTTGATGAAGAGAGAGCAAAAGGCAGTACAGAAGAATTTAAAACTTCAGACTCTACAGGCAGGCTGGATCATGCATGTAATAAAGTCCATGGTGCTTCTTAGCTGAACCAATCATCCTCCTGGATAACTGATCCTGAATGAAACAACCAGAATCATTAAATGAAACAAGCAAATAAGGGAAGTCAGTAAGCTTGCTTAAAGAAACAAGGTTGAAAGAAAATGAAGGAACATGTAATACATCCTTCAGAACAAGACCACTGTGTAGCTTAACCACTCCTTTATGAGTTGCATCAACTGTGATATTATTTGGAAGCTTGATTGAGACATGATTAATAGGGTAATAAAAATGAAACAAGGTCAAAGAGCAAGAGATATCGTCAGTGGCACCTAAGTCCAAGATCCATACACAATCGATACTTGTATAACACTCACCTGTAGATATATCAGCTTGTGCAGTCATGACAACACCTTGCAGTTCCTTTCCTACAGTTGTTCCTGAAACAACATCATCGACATCCAACAATTTCAAAAGTTTAATTAACTATTTTTGTGTAAGAGTATATGTAGACTGTGGGAGCAGACAAGAAGAAGCCTGAAATGTTTGCTCGGCATCACCATTCTGAGGCTTTTCTTCTGTTGCCTCAACTGCATTTACTTGGTTTCTGAACTTAAAACCAAGAGGAAGTCCATGTTTTCTATAACATCTATCACTTGTATGCCCTATCATACCACAATGAGTACACTGTAAGCATTTGTTTTCGTCTTGATTGAAGCTTCCATTTCCTCTCCTATAGGTTGTTCCCTGCCTCTTGTTTACATACATATTGTCTACAAAACTTTCTTGATCATCACAGTTACTCATTAGAGCTGTAGGAGCATCATTAAAATCAGTTATTGCATTGTTATTAGTAATCTTCATTTCAAACTTCAATGCCATTGCAAACACAGTTTTAATGTGTGGGAACGGTGTCATCACAAACACCTATGATCGAACTGGATCAAACTCTTCTTCAGTCATTTGATGAACTTTATAGCGTAGTCATTTTCAATGAATTCACTCACCGTCTTAATAACATCAGATATACATCTAAGAAAATCACACTTCGGTATGGATCTTAAAGCCATTAGCTCTTCCTAGAAAACTTTCAATTTTGTAAAGTAATCATTTACGCTGAGACTTTCTTGTTTTACAGCATAAAATTCAGATAACAAATCAAACAGTCTAAATGGATCACCACTACCGTATATCATAGTCAAATCATTCCAAACATCCAAGGCACATTCGCACCACATTATACTCTGTGCAATAGAAGGAGAAACACAATTCATGATCTAGGATTGGATCATAGTATTTACCTGCCTCCATGCTTGAAACTAAGGATCATTTGGTGTAGGTTTAGGCATAGATCCATCAATGAAACAGGTCTTATTCTTCACCAATAACGCCATTTGAAACGTCCTGCTCCATGAGTGAAAATTATACGGAGTGAGTGGAGGTTGAACTAGTACAATCGCTGGAATATCTTTGGATGTAAGTAGTATGGATTATCATTGAGTGTATGATTGTTACGCGAACTAGATGAAGCTGCACTCGCGTTTGCCATAGCCAAAACTTCAATTGCAGTATATCGTATGTTAAGTGAGATTTGTACGAAGCAAAATCAAATTAAGAACATCAAGGAATTGATAGCAAACTACCAACGTTCTGATACCATGTTAAAAATGCCTTAGAAACAGAATTCAAACATTAAATCAATGTGATCAAAAGATCCAAGGAAGAAATTTGCAAATGAAATTTTGAATATTGTAGAGAAAAATGGTGCCAAGCGCACAACTTGAAGAACAAGGAAGAAAACTAAAGATATTTTTCTGTTTCTAGTTACTTCTAATCTCTACATCATCAACATGTATTTATACTAGCTAAGGAAACAACTAGAAGCTAATTTGGCACCTGAAAAATCATTTTTGCTCGATGTAGCAGCAGCTGCGTTTGTGTGCCAACTCTAGCCACCAGCATGCCAAGCGTGCCGGGCGTGCCATGCGTGTCAAGCGTGCGAAGCGTGCCAACCGTCCAGTGCCTACGAGCCATCTCATTGGTTGTTCTTTATTTTAGCTTGACACTTCCAACTGTTCCTCTACATGGCTGCTGAACTATGCATCCCTTGCATCAGATTACCCCTACACGTTTGGTCCAACCATTGAAGGTGTGATCACAATAGATCACACCTCTGAATATTATGTCAACTCCTGCACCAAATTACCTCCTCTTTCCTTTCCTTTGTTTTGCACTATCAAACCTTCATCTTCAACAATTCACTCGATAACAACAAGACAAAGAGTAAACCAAGAAACAGTATGTAGTTTAGGTCCTATCAACAAACCAAATGTAGAGCACAGATAAGTCCAGTAAAAGGGTCATACACTATAATAATAAGCCATATGCTAAATAACAAGATGGTCTAATTGTACCATTCAGAAAAGGAAAAAAGAAAAGATGGACTATTTGTATTTTGTGTCATGTTTAAAATCAAGCTTCTTTCATGAGAACTACTTAATTTAGTTTTAACTCTTTCTTTTGAATCATTTCCAGTTTCTGCATACGACAGGCCATTTAAGACATGCCAATATGTGTCCGTTACTGAACTTCATTTTGTTAATGACCGTCTGCAGGCTACAAGTGAAATCTACTCAAAATAAATAAATGAATTAATAAACAGAAAAGTTGAAAATATGTCTTTGTTCATGTTTCCCGTCATATTATATGAAATTTCATTACTGGTGTACCCAAAAAGAAGTTAGCTGTCTAAATTTTAAAAATACTCTATGTTGCATATTATGCGAAATAATAATGATGATTGTATATTGTTGTGATATGTTACATTATTAGGTAGTCTTTGTTGTTGAGAAATATGTTTGGATAATTTTCAAGGTCAGGATTTTAAGTGATGAATGCATAAAAATATCATACATGGTGTTATATGTGATTAAAAGTTGAAAAAGTTGAAAAAGTTGACATCGATCTCTCAGGTTATTGCACTTCGATTCCTCGCATCGATCGATCCATGTAAGGAAGTGAAAGTTCAAAACCTTACGGTGAGACATCGATCTCTAAACCTAAGACACATTAATCGATCGATGTATACATCGAACCCTCACTTCGATCGATCGATGTAGGTCAGAGACAAATTCTGAAACTCACTGTGAGACATCGATCTCTGAAACTGAGGTACTTCGATCGATCGATGTCTAGGGTTTTTAGAAATATTTTTCTAAAATGTGATAAAATCGGTGTTTTCTTTTTTACATGATTCATACATTTTCATTATGTGATTATTATGTGATTTTGATAAATATAAATGTCTTGTGACTAATGTGCCTTGGAAGTTTCTACAACTTACCAAAAAGGGCAAAATTAGTATTTTGAGTTTTGTAGGAACATGATATGGTGGATACATATCAAGGACTTATTCTCATCTTATTTATCATCAAAGATGATATTATGACTATTTCTGATCATCGAGGTCATTTCTGGAGTTTTCCCTCACCAGGGGTATTTTGGTCATTTCACCCTAAGGAATCTCTTGAGTATATTCATATCTTCATTCTGGAGTTGAGTTGTGGTTATCTTGAAGATTATATGGTGATTTTATATTATTTCTCTCACATGATGATATTATTGACTATAGCAAGATATGTGACGAGTTGTGATGTTACATTCTATTTTTTTCTTGAAGACCCTCTTATATATGTTATGGGAGCATATTTATCATCATTATACAGAAAAATCAAAGGTTTTAAAGGTGTGGAAATGATCACAACATATAAGAAGAAGTTATGGGAATTTTGGTGATACATGTTGGCATAATCTTGTCAACTATTATTTTTTGAATCTTCAAAAATCTTAGTTGATATGCATATATACAGCCTTAAAAACGTGTATATTCAGATGGATATAATGGTGTACTCATTTTATGAGTTGGTGATAAGTGGACCAACCAAAAAGGAGCTAGTTGGCAAAAATTGCCAACTATGATTTTCCAAAAGTGTAGCCAACTGCTACTACATCCATTTGAGAGCTGTTTTGGTTTGAAATTTTCAAAGCTTCACATGCCTATTCTTTTGCAAGGAGTTGAGGTACTTTGGTGGTATTATCCTCTCTTATTATCTTCATTTTGCAAAGGATAATCAAGACTATTTGGTGATAAAAATCGGCCAACATGTGTTTTCAAGGTGGACCAATTATGTTGTCTCATTTTGCCAAGTGTACAAGGCCAACCAATGATGTGAAGACACTTAAGCTTGATAATTTAGATGGTGACACATGTACATTCTTATCTCCAAGGCTCAATTCACACTATAAATAGGAGGCAATGGTGAAGAAGATGAAACACACTTGAAGCTCTCTTGAAAGCATTTGTTGATTTGTCTAGCTATCATCTTCTTCTTGTTGTTCTTGTTTCATTCTTTGTTGCAAAGGTGTTCTTGTTGTATTTGTTGAGATACAAGCCTATTGAGCTTCATTTGTAAGATTGATTAGCCAATTCTATAAGGCTACATCAATAGGTGGTAGCGGTGTTGCAACTAAGTGTTGCATAGAAGGTGTTCATCCAAGTCTTGAATAGGGTTTGTGTATAACTTAAGGATCAAGCTTGGTTATTGTTGTAAGTTGATTCATACCATAGTGAAATCCAAGGAAAGGTGTTCCTTGGGACTGGAGTAGGTCACATTGACCGAACCAGGATAAATTCTTGGTGTTCTTGTCTTGTTTCTACGTTTCTGTTTTCTGCCTGTTTTTACTACAGTTTTCACACAAATTCTCACGATTGGAAAAAATAGCTAAACATTTTCAAAATTTGTGATTCTTGATGGAGTTATATTTCAGATTGTTAGCTTTCATTTGCAACAAGAATCACTTAATTTGAGCAAGGGAAAGTTAGTCTTTCGGTCATTGCAAGATAACTGCTCCAATCAGGCTGCAATCTGACTAGTTTTGAGAAAACTTAATTTTATTTTAATCAAGAATTTTTTAAGGTCAAGGCCTTTTGAAAACATCAACTAGACAGCCTAAGGAGTGTTTTGACATAAAGATCAACCTTTTTGGTTAAGTATTCAAAGAGAAACACATTTTTCAATTTCAACAACATTCTGTCCAGATTGACCATCTGAATCTTTTTATTTGTTTAAAGGGCCAACGATCTTATTTTTGTCTGATTTTTGGACAGAATCTTGTCAACACATTGAAGTTAAGTTCTGAAAATTTTTATAATTTTTGTAGTTATGTACAAGGATTTTTGAATTTCTTCAAAAACGAGTTCTGAATCTGAGGTAGTCTCAGATTCTGTTTTCAAAGGGATTTTTAATCAAGGGTAGTAGTGTAATTTCCGTAACCACTATTCACCCCCCTCTAGTGGTGTTTATTTCCGATGCATGGTCCAACATTTGTGATATAACATAGCTCACAGTATATTCTTGTCCCTCAGCATGGCTTATTTCATGGTTATTGTCTCAAATTAATGTATAGTGGCATTCTGAAAGAATTGATCCATAAGAGTGATTACTACAACAACAACATTACCCTATTGTCATAGAGGCTTCTGCCTATGGCGGAGTATAGGAGGGTCAGATGTACGCAACCATACCCATGTATTAGAAATACACAGAGGTTGTTTCCTGATGACCTATGATGATGCGTCAAGCTATGTCGATCAACTGCTACTTCACAATATAAGAAGCACAGTCAATTTAGTGAGTCATTTTGTTTTGTTCCATCATATTCCAAAGTCAAGGAAGAGTGTGTCCTTAACTCCATCGGAAATGGAAACAAACTATAAGTGCGATTGACTATGGTATAGATATATATGTGTGTGTCTACATATGCGTATATATATATATATATATATATGTATATGCATATATTTTATATGCACAAAGGGTTGTACACATGTCAAATATGAACAACTGTAACTCAGTTTGAGCTTTCTATTATGTTTTTGCTAAGGTCCGAATTCGAGTTCGAACTGGTTTTCAGCTTTGAATGAAGGGTTACAATCAAGTTTGGTAAAATCCGTTTCGGTTTCAAGTTTGTTTATGGGTTTGTCTACAGCTCGATTCATTCTAATTTTCTGTTCCTTCTCAGTTTTCACTGTTAAAGATGCAGTTTCATGGTGGAAAACGGATCTCTTTAAATAAGAATGGAAAATGGATTTTCAAAATGCATAAACTTTGTTATGAGCAAGAGAAGATGACAAGTGAATAGGATAGAAGAAGCAGAGGAGGTGAAGAAACATGAATAGAGAAGGAGATGATTTTCTTTTCGTTTCATTGAAGTGGGAGAAAATAATAGGGGAAGGGGAAGAAGAGAATGAGGGGTGGCAGTGAAGTTTAGGTTTAGGTTTGATGATTAGTTTTGCATGTATAGAACATTATACACCACTAAGCTTCTCTAGAGTGGTCTAGACTGGCTATGAGTCATTAAATTCAAGTATAGGATTGTTGAAGACAAATTAGATTTCTACAAAAAAATTAATAAAGTGTAAGACTTCTATGAAGGATACAAAAGAGATTCACATCCTCTATATATTGAAAAAGATGATGAGGCATTTACACTTTCATCCTCTTGAAGCTTAAGCCCCATTGATATTAAAATCTCTCAAGATGCAGGAATGCATTAGGTTTGTTAAGCTCATGTTGCTTGTTTTTGTTGTTGTATTATTAAAGGAAACTAAACATATTTAATCGCTCACTTGTGAGTATACTTGGTTTTCAAAGTGACATTCATATCTTCTTCTAAAACTCATTAGGTGAAAGTTCTTAGATAGAGCTTTGTTGAAGTTGTGAGAAGAAAGTAGAAAAGCTTTAATACTCTTGCTTATAGCTGTTGTAATAGTTGTTGCCACACAAATTGTTGGTCAATAGTAGATGTTGTTGTACTTGTTGGTTCACAAGTTATTTGTGCAAAAGTTGCTATAGTTGTTGTTCTTGTTTCTGTTCCTTGTTGAAGGTGATAAGAAAGTTGCTGTTAAAAATCCACTTTGGAAACAAAGTGGTAGTGGAGTAGAATCAAGAATATTCGAATGACTCTAAGTTGTATGTATCCAACCCACTATTTGTTTTCTTCTTTCATATTTTTGCAAGGATTGAGAGTTGGTGTGAACTTAATAGAGAAAAATCCAAAATTTGTCTAACAGTCTATTCACCCCTACGAGATGATTGTTACAAACCTGACAATTAGTATCAGAGCTTAACCTTGATTGCTTAGACAATTTTTTTCGAGTAGCAAGGTTAAAGTCATTGAAAAATATGACAATAATAAACTTCACTTCTACTAGCTCAACTTCCAAAACTTCAACTATATTTACATCACCAAACACCAAGGTTCCTTTTTTTTATGCTCAAAACTATTCTTTATGAAAATGTAGGATTAGTTTATATTTGTGTGGATGTGGTTGTGACATATAGAGAGTGGTTATAGCGGGAATACCTCCCCTAACTAGGTTGGATGAAAATGGTAGAATGGTCATAAATGAGTTGAATGACTACAATGAAGAGGATAAGAAGAATTTTGAGCTGGAAGAAAAGGGTATTGAAATCCTGCATCTCCCCCTCTCACACAAAGAACTAATAAAGGTTCAAGGTATCTTCTCCCTGCATGAAACATGAAAGAAGCTTGAGGGGTTAGCAAGTGGTGATCATCAATCAAATATAGATGAAGGTGATCATGATGATAGAAAAGCAATTTGGCTCATAGCTATTGACAATGACGAAAAGGTACTCCTATCACTATCTGCATTTGATGAATTACAAAACGAATATATTGCTTGACATGGATAATTTAAAAAACTACTTCTAACGTACAAGCATGCAAAAAAAGGAACCTCGTATATGCAAATTAGAAAAGGAAATTTGCATGACTCTTTTTATTTGCTTCATCTAGAGCATGATATCACCTTGGATATACAAAAATTTTTAGCTCTAGAAAATATAGAGATTAAGAATAAATATGTTAAACATGAAGATTTCCATAAGATGACATGTGAAAAAATTTTTTATGAAAAAAATCTTAGTAAGCAAAAAGTAGTTAATACAAAATCCAATTTAGGATTTAAAGCTTCTACTACTTCAACCGATATGAAAACAACCGAGCCGTCTAAGTCTAGAAATGCACATTCATATAATGTACCTACTTGTTTCTTTTGCAACAGAAAAGGACACATGGTTAGTGCTTGTAGAGTTACGAAAAGTTCTGAACTTTATCGAAGACCTAAAGAATTAAGAACTAACAAAAATGGACCTAAAAATCAAAGAGTACCTATGGATAGAAATTTGTCTTCTGTAGAAGTTTGGAACCCATGAAAGAGGTAAAATGGAAAAACCTAAATCACTTATGGAAATTAAATGCTCAATCCATAAGTCTATCTGGGCAATGGGATAGGCTAGAATCTTAGAGTTGGAAAAGTTGGTAAACCTTCTAACTTTTTTTTAGTCCGATAATATGTACAGAAGGACATATGTTAATTTGATCAGTGTTTTCAATTAGTATGATGATAATATTTAGACATTTTTTTAAATTATAAAATATTTGCATAAAAATGATAGTGGTTTAGTGTTTTTGAGATTTTAAAAAGAAATTAATCTTAGCTTACAAGGTTTTATTGTCAAAACTCTTATACCGAGTTCTTGGGTTTACCCATCATTTGGTAAATGACTTGAATATGTTGGTTACAAAGTTTCTAAAACTTTAAAGGCTACCAGCTTATGGAAACATTTATAAATCATGAAAGCATATACGATACTTACAAACTATCTAAACCGCTAATAGTAAATAGTTAAGTTTCCTAGTTGGAATGGCACTATCAAACCTATAAGTGTTCTATTGAAACATTGTTAGGGGCATTGTATGCTTGTGGTAGTATATGGTTACTTTACACCTCGATTGTGTTATGTGGTTTTTTTGAGTTTTTGAATCTAGTTGATTCAACTTTATTTACTTAGGCATGTTTTTTTTATAGGAATTATAATACATGATTATGATTTCTAATCAATATTTTAAGAGAAATAGAATTTAGAAGTCTGAATAAAATACCAAGATATTTGTAAAATGAGACAGATGTTTTCCCAAGATAGCCATGAAAAATGGTGTGCAAGAAAGTAAGGTACATGTACTAAAGTTTTCGACACAAATGGCAAGTAGGTGAAATTCACCCAATAACAACAAGGCATATGCTACGCGAATTGAATATGTCTATGAGAAATTAATGTATAGTGACATCTGCGGCGACGACACCATTTGCTACAATTGCTTTGTTTGCATCTTCATCTCTTTGCATCTCAATTGCAATTCCTTCTTTCTCCGCTGGATTGCAGCGCCACTCCAGTTTTTGTTCGGATTTGATTTTTGCTTTGGGTTTCTTCGGTTCTGCTGCATTTTTTAGGGGTTTTCAATTATGTCATCGGTTTCTAACATGCTAGCACCATCTGCTCCGACACCGGCCCCACACACATATGCATCCATGGTTTCTAGGATTCTGGTACCGGTAATACCTCCGAAACCTATCTTGAAATTTAAGGGTTGTCCCATGATCACGTTCTCCTCTGAGGAAATTCAAGCATTAGTGGCCCCTTACCGGTTCACTATTGTTGGCACATTTTGGTATGGCAGGCCATCTATGACACAGATTAAGGCTGCTGTAGACTGAATTGGGTTTCAGACGTCAGTTAAACTTGGACTTTTGGATAGCTCGCATATCTTGCTTCATTTTGATCAGGAGCCAGACTATCTCAGGTGTTTTCGAGGCAAAGTTGGAATCTTGCAAGGCGCCATATGCGTGTCACCAAATGGACTCCCGATTATGATCCTAAGGTTAAGATTCCGATTGTCCTGATGTGAGTTGCATTACGTGGGCTGCCTGTTCATTTCCATCATAAAGAGGCTCTTTTCCAAATTGCCAGGATGTTTGGAGATCCTATGAAGCTTGATGCTGCCACGTCAGGGGTCTTTCGCCCGTCTGTTGCGCGTATATGTGTTGAAATTGACGTTTCCAAAGACTTGCCGACGCGGGTGTTTATTCAGGGATCTACGAGGTTGATATCTCAGGCGGTTGTTTATGAGGATCTTCCATCTTACTGTACACAGTGTTTTCGCTTGGGCAATGCTTCCATTGCTTGTGGTACAGATCACTTATCCGAGAAGCTGTCTAATAAGATCGGGGATCAGCCTTTGTGGCCAGAGCCCCGCCCCGAGACAGCTCGGTTACAGAAGCATAAGCTTTGGACACCCAAAAAAGGCCGGTTGTTCTTGTTCATCACATTGTTCCTCCTCCATATGTGATTGTTGCGGCGGACAGCACGTTTTGGGATGCTTCGAGGCTCCTAAGTGCTGATGAATGTACAACAGACACTGTTGCCGACCTAACTTTCATGGCAGATATCACAATCATGGCTGCAACAGGGGAGGCACATTAGCCTATGGCTATAGAGGGACAGGCACACACTTCAGATGGCTCAACCGATGGTTTGAAATATTTAGTAGAGACTTATATATCTTTCACTGTGGATTCTCCTACAAATACTCCAACAGAAGCTATTAGTGAAACTGTCCCTATTGAGATAGTGGAACTGGAGCCAGCTGGATTCGAGAGACACAACACGTCTGTTGCTATTGATTTGCCGACTAGTAGTTTGGAGAGGGACTTATCACCTGTTGAATATCCTACATGTTTGCAGAGTACGCCTAGAAGTTCAGTGATATCTACTAGTCCGGGGGGATTATCTAAAGCTGAACCAATTCATCCTAATTGTAGAAATGCATAGAACCCGGCTCATGCGCACGATGATTATTGCTATAATATACTTGGTGTCAGTAAAAGGGATATTATGGCCTCAACTTTGCATGACACGCCAGAAACTGAGGGCACGGAAGCAGACAAAACTTCACCAAGGGAAATAAAAATTGATTTGGAAGTCCAGCATGATGAAGGTTTTATACTGTATAAGCCTAAGACAGCTCACAAGCAGCGGCGTGAAAAAAAGGACATACCTCCTCCGCCTCCTTCACAAGTTAAAACCCGCGGTAAAGAAAAAATAATACCCCGAACTCAGTTTCCTTAGACTGGTACTTCGTTCTTCTATTGTAATGTTAGGTTTAGTTTTTTTATTTTTAGATCGTGTAATAAAAGTAGTTTTTTCTCCGCCATTAGTGGGGATCATCAATAAAATAAAGAAGGCTCCTGCCTTCGATATAAAAAAAACACACGTATGTATTGCATACATGTATATGTATTTGACACATCGTAGTTCTAGATAGCAGTTCCGTAATATTTTCTTTCCAAAATCTCGAGTCCACCTTAACGATCCTTCCTCCCAAAGAGGAAAACGTACAATAGTTTGTCAAAGAGTAAATCCTAGACTTTTATATCAGCGACCAATGTCCCAAAATGTGTAAGAAAAAGAAATGAAAGTCCTTTTTTTCCCTTCAAAATATCATGCTAGCACTTTAACTTAACCAAAGCTAAATTGTAACGCATTTAATAAGCATAAATTGTGCCACATTTATGACTCTCTCTCGTTAGTGTTTCAGTCTCCTGGATTGTGGATATCGCCTCCAACTAAGGTTCTTTCTTCCTCCTCTTGGACTATAAAGACGAAGAATCTACGTCGACTTTGAAAGTCCCTTAATCTCAGCGATCCTAAAATCAACCTTCTCCTTGTGCACTCTGATGATTGTTCACAAGGTATTGGAGCATGCAAGTGTAGCCTCCTTAGCAAGTTCATCTCTGCCAAGGATATCCCTTTGTGTAAGGTGCATGAAAACTGTTAAATTTCTCTGATCAATAAATGGAATGAGCTAGAACAGTATTAAAAGTGCAGAAGAAAGCTGCTGAAACAATTCAAATGAGTGCAATCGAAAGGGAGGCAGAAAAATGATTCATTCGCTTCATATCTCTGTTGCTTCTAGTTTATATACAAGGAAGAAGAAGAATTAACTAGTGAAATTATAAGAATGACCTTCAACTGCCTACTCCCAACCTTACAACTACAAGGGCAATTGTATCTTTTCACACATTTAATTGCCTTTCCCGCGTCTGAGCTGCAACAACTTCTTCTTCCTTCTTGACGCTGCTACTCTGTTGCTTGCACATCTAGCTGCACCATCATAACCGCTCCTCTTCACGTGGCTTAACCTCCCATTATTGACCAATTATGCTGACTCATCTCCTTTGACTGCAACAACCTCGCTTCCATGTGTTTTGGAGTCCATACCACAAGTGTTTGTTACATTCACTATGGTGATCGACGAAATTATTTCTTCCTTTTTATCTTCAATCTTCTGATTCTTTGGTCATCTTGATCTTCTACTTCAACATTTCCCTCAAGCTTAGCTTGGAATAAATGTTGCATACACAAAATGCCTTAATCGACTCCGTTATCTTATTAGCATCGAAAGCTTTTATAAACACGTCAGCCAATTGAAAATCAGTTCTTATGGGCATAAATCTAATACTTCCTTCTTGTACTTTGTCTCTGATGATATGGAAATCAATTTCTATATGTTTTGTTCTTTCATGAAATATGGGATTTTCAGCTATATGCATAGCACTTTTGCTGTCACAAAAACCCTCCATTAGAACCAGATTACTCAAACCCAAATCCGCTGCTAAATACAAGAGTCATTGCACTTCACAAGAAAGATCTACTTCTGCTGAGGACTTTGAAACTGTGCTTTGCTTATTTGCCTTCCAAGACACCAATGGTTCACCAAGAAACACACAAAAGCTAGTTACAGACCTCCTGGTCTCAAAGCAGCCACCCTAGTCTGAATCGAGAAAAGCTTTAAGTTTCAAGTCTGCCCCTGAAGGAAATAGTAGACCTTGTCTCACTCCTCCTTTCAAGTATCTTAATAATCTATGAGCATCTTTCAAATGGTTAACAGTTGGACAATCAAGAAACTAACTCAATTATTGAACTGAGAAGGATATGTCTGGTCTGTTTATAGTCAAACATATTAGCTTTCCAATCAAGCTCCTGTAACTCGATGCTTCTAGGAGCAAGTCTGAATCATTATGTATCAGCTTCAGATTAGTTTCCATGGGGCTTTTGGTAGGCTTTGCACCTAGAAAACCAGTACGTTCAAGAAGCTCGAGGGTACATTTCCTTTGATTAATCAATAGTCCCCTCTGTGACCTGGCTACTTCTATGCCCAAGAAATATCTGAGGTCACCCAAGTCCTTAATTTTGAATTATGAGTGGAGTTAAGATTTGATATGCTGTATAGGTTGAAGATCAGAACAAGCTAGGATAATGTCATCCATATATATCAAGAGAGCAAGCATGTAAGTAAGAGTAATCTTTAGAAAGAGGGTGTAATCATTCTTGGATCGGACAGAGCCAAATGCCAACAAAAACTGAGTGAGCTTGGCATTCCATTCCCTACTAGCTTGTTTAAGCCAGCTTACAAACCATACTGGGATCAGAAAGCTTAATACCAGGTGGAGGCATCATGTCTATTTTTGCATGGAGATCTCCATGAAGGAAAGCATTATTCACATCCAATTCATGTAGGAACCTTCCTTTACTAGCTGCTAAGGCCAAAATAACTGTGGTCATTTTTTTTACTCGGGAGAAGGTGTCCTGATAATCAACTCCGTACTGTTGAATATATTCCTTTGCTACCAAACTTGCTTTGTATCTCTCAATGGTTACATCTAGTATATACTTGATCTTGTATACCCACTTACAACCAATAGGCTTCATCCCATCTAGGAAAGGGACAATCTTCCAAGTGTTATTTGCTTCTAATTCTGCAATTTCAGTATACATTGCTTCCTGCCATGCTGAAGAGCTGGCTACCTCTGAATAACAAGAAGGTTCTGTATACAAACTAGTATTGAACACGTAAGTTTTATACACAGGTGCCAAAGAGTCAAGAGAGTAATTTTTAGTTATACGATATGGAGTTGTGTAGAATGATGTAGAGGTAAAGGATTGAGAGTTATTACAGCAATAACCTTGCAGGTATGCTGGAGGGTGTCTAGCACGTACAGGTCTAGGGGTTAAACACAAGGGTAAGCACATGTCAACTGTCATCGGAGGAAATTGGTTGAGGGAAAGACACTGGTGAAGCTCACTGGGAGATAGGAGCTGGTGAAGATAGAATAGATGATTGTGGTTGTGAAGATTCTGAATGGTGGTCCAATGACTCAGAGCAAGGAGGTGTAGAATCATAGGCTTGTAATTCAGGAATGACTTGGTCATGAGGATGAGAAAATTGTGGAGATGTTGTGATATGATGTGGTAATGCTGAGTATCAAAAGGCTGAAGTGATGGTTTGGTTTCCAAGGAAATATATGCTCTTGAAATTCAACATCTCTATAGATGAGTATGCCTTTATTTTCTAAGTCTTGTAAGACATATCCCTTGGATGTATGAGATATGCCAAGAAACACACATCTTTTTGATCTGGGAGAAAATTTAGCTTTATGAGGATTGTTGTCAATTGCAAATGTCAAACGACCAAATACTCTCAAATTATGATACACTGAAGTTTTGTGGTAAAGTATTTCAAATGTAGTTTTGTGAGCTGTGGTTGGTGTGGGGCTAAGATTGATCAAATATACTGCATGCTGGACACAAAAACCCTAGTATCTTGTGGGTAGAGAAGCATGAAGTTTATGGGCTCTAGACACACTAAGAATGTGCTATTACTTCCTCTCAATAGGGCCATTATGCTATGGTATGTATCCACATGAGGTTTGATGTATAATTTTTTTAGAAGCATAAAATGAAGCCATTTTGAACTCTAATCCATCATCAGATTGAATCACTTTAACATTGACATCAAACTGAACTGCAATGTAAGTGCAAAAACTTTGTAAAATGGCTTTGGTCTCAGATTTGTGTTTCATCGGATAGAGCCAACAAAATCTACTGTAGTCATCTACAATAGTAAGGAAAAAATGTTCATTGAACATAGTTGGGTATCTATATAGATCCCAAATATCTACATGAATCAAAGAGAAAAGTGAAGAAGTCATAGAAGTTAACATGAAAGGATTTCTTCTTTGTTTAGCAAGTGGACACACAGTACATGGTATAGAGATTTTGAATAAGAAACAAGGGGATCTAGCTTGTGGACATCCTTGATCCTTGAATGAGACATATGTCCCAATCTAGAGTTCCCTAGGGAACAATTCAAACCTGAACTAGAAGGAGGTTTTGAAGACATTGTGCTGGCAGCAGGTGAGATGGAGTCTACTGTAGTCATCAGACATGGCGTGGCTGCAGCATTTAGCTGATATAATCCCTGATTGACTTTAGCTGAACTAATTATCATTATGTTCTTGTTTGTGTGCAGAATGCAAATGTCATCATGAAAAACAATACTAATTTTGTTAATTGCGGCTAATTTACTCAGGGAAAGCAGATTGAAGAAAAATGATGGTATGTAGAATACATTTGTAAGAACAAGATGAGGAGTGAGTGTTATAGTCCTAATGTGAGTAACATTCACAAGCTTATCATCAACCAATTTAACTTTCAGATTTGATGCGACCCTATAGGAATCAAAGCAACTGAGAGAACAAAAAATGTGATCAGTGCACCCGAGTCCGAAACCCACACATCAATATGCTTGTTTGATACATTATCAGACTTCTTATCATGGTGTCCTGCTTTTGAGCAGGCATTACAGCATGCACTCTATCTCCATTGTCAATAGGAACAGGCTTCTCCCTTTTTTTCTTTCAGTTGGTGCTCTTGCAATATATGCATTAACTATGCATATTGATCTTGTGTCAATGTTGGAAGTATATGATTGCTGCATCTCTCCAAATTGATCACGATAACTACCATCACTGCCTTGAAACCCAATCTCAGGCTATTCCTCTAGGTTTTCTATATAATCCACACAATTAACCCGTCTTCTAGGTCTAAATCCATAAGGATATCCATACAACTTGTAGCATCTGTCTATGGTGCGGCCAGAGAGCCCATAGTGAGTATAAATGGGATGTTTATTATTATCAGTACCATACATCTGGCGTTGATTGCACCATTTCTGTAATTGCCATAAGCACCACGAGGTCTAAAATTTCTAGAAGCTTGCATTTCTCTCTTATTTCAAAAACTTAAAGAACTTTAGCTTCCTACACCAGGACGAATTCCTCCCGCATTTAGAATTGCTGATGGATTATTGTTAAAGCCATGTCGACTACCAGTATATGTAACTTTTCTTTCAAACATTACAATCATAGCAAAGGCTGAATTCACGTATGGTAGAGAACTCACAAGAAGTATTTGAGATTTAACAGCCTCATATTCTTCAGATAATCCTTTAAGAAACTTAATAACAAAAATCGTTCTCAATAAATGTAGTCACCTGACCAGATATGTTGCAAACACATCTTCCACAATTACAAGCAGGAATAGAATTCAACACCGTCAACTCTTCCCATATCATTTTCAACTTCGTATAATAATATGTCATAGACATATTTTCTTGTTTAATGCTATAGAACTCCTCTTGCAAGTCAGACAACTTGAATGCATCTACATTACCATATCTAAGTTTCAAATCCTTTCAAATGTCTATTGCATCATATATCCACATAACACTTTGTGCAATTGAAGGAGTTACAGAATTAATGATCCAAGAAACTACCATACTGTTAGCTTTGTCCCAGGCTGAGAACCTGTGATCATCTTCCTCGGGTTTCCTCACAGTGCCATCCACAATGCCTAATTTGTTCTTCAGTTTCAAGGAATGTCCGATGGTTCTGCTCCACCCGTGATAATTGTGTGACTCAAGAAGAGGTTGTACAATCACCAATGATGGACTATCACTCGGATGAACATACAAGAGATCCTCAAATGGATGAGGAAGAGAAACATTGATAGAAGTCGAAGCCATAACAGAAACATACAATCCAGCAACCAGAATTGATCAAATTGATTCAAACAATATATGTAATTATGATTATCGCTCTGATACCATGTTAAATTTCTCAATCAATACATGGAATGAGCTAGAACAATATTAAAAGTGCAGAAGAAAGCTGCTAAAACAATTGAAATGAATGCAATCGAGAGGGAGTCCATATCACAAGTGTTTGTTACATTAACCATGGTGCTTGACGAAATTACTTCTTCCTTTTTATCTTCAATCTCATGATTTTTTGCTCATCTTGATCTTCTACTTCAACAAAAACAGTTCTTATAATTAAATCAGCACATGAATATATACAAATTTTTAAATGTAACTTTGTAAAATTGGTAGAGTGTGTAATCCATAACGTTGTTACATATGTTACGTAGATGTTAATATAGTAAATTATAGTGATTAAGTGATTCTTAATGAATATTCGTTAATTTATAGTATATACACATAAAGATTGACATGACATGAATGTGGTTAAAACATAGTATTACAGGTATCCAACTCCAGATGTGAGTTACCAAGTGTACTTAAATCATAAGCCCAACTAGATTTGTGTATAACTGATCAAACATGTGATGCTCAAAGTGTTGTGAGATGAATACCAAGTGTTCTGAGATGAATACCACAGCAGGATTACTATCAAATTTCAAAAAAGAGGAGGTATTTTTGTTATTTCGTCAAAACACAAAAGGTAAAAAGATAATTTTCTCGAGTTTTAATAATTTAGTTTTGTATTTTGACTCTTTGAGCATTATGTGTTAAAGTTAATCAATCAATACACCAAACAATCAAATAATGAGTTGAAATGACTCACAACATTGAGATATGAGGAAATAAAATTGCACCAGAAGGGACAGAGCTAGAAGAAACCGTCAAAATTTCATTGCTCTTGCGACTACTGGAAATCTTGTACATATAGTGAATTGCAGCAGCTTAAATTCTGTTTCAGACTACAAAATTACAACTTTGTCCTTACTTATTCAACTAACTGTTTACAACTACCAGGGACATTCTAGTCTTTCACTCCTTTTAAATCTTTCCTGCGCGTCATCTTCTTCCTCCTTCCTCTGCTGAACTTCTTCCTTAACTCCCAGTTTGATCCACGCGCCAGACCTCACAATCTGCAGCTTACACTACTCCAATCATCATTCCCACGTTTGTTTTGCCTAGTTAACTTCCTCTTGATCCTTCTCCAGTTGAATTACGCTTTCTGTTCTTGCTACACCACTTACTTCAAGCTATTGTGGTGCTGTACCAACTTCCTCAACGCCCCCCCTCAATCCTGACTGAGAGTAGATGTTGCACGTCCCTAAAGAATCAGTTAGATTGCTTAATCTCTTCGAATCTAGCGCTTTTGTAAGCAAATCCACTAACTGTAGTTCTGTTCTTATAGGCATTGGTATAATGACACCTTCTTGATACTTATCTCTCACAATATAGCAATCTATTTCAATATGCTCTGTTCTTTCATGAAACATAGGATTTTCAATTATATAGATTGCACTTCTATTGTCACAAAAGATCTCAACTGGCTCCCTATGTGATATTCCCAAATCTCTTAGTAAATAGATAATCCAGTGAACCTCACATGTTGTTGAGCCAAGAGCTCTATATTCTGCTTCTGAAAATGATTTGGAAACAGTTGTTTGTTTCTTAGCTTTTCAGGATACCAATGCTCCTCCAAAGAAAACGCAATATCCTGTTATAGACCTCCTACTTTTGGTACACCATCCCCAATCTGCATCTAAGAATGCTTTCAACCTTAAACTTCCTGTGCTGGGAAATACTAGTCCTCTACCTGGACTGTTCTTCAAATATCTTAAGAGTCTGTGTGCAGCTGCCAATTGTAGCTCCGTTGGTTTGTCCAGGAAAATATGTATGTGATGTCAGGGCTTGTGATAGTTAGATATAACAGCCTCCCAATAAGTCTTCTATATGCAGTTATATCTGTAATTAGGTTTGAGTCATTATGCGCAAGTTTAAGGTTCTGTTCCATAGGGGTCTTAGCAAGCTTAGATGTCAGGTATCCTATTTCCTCCAGTAATTCAAGTGTGTACTTTCTTTGGCACACCATCAAGCCCCCCTGGGGCCTGGCAATCTCTAAGCCAAGAAAGTATCTCAAAGTACCTAAGTCCTTGATCTGAAAGGTATTATGAAGTGTGTCTTTAAGTGTCTGTATAGCCATGAGAGAATCACTAGCAAGAACAACATCATTCACATACACTAGGAGGACAAGAAAATATTCAGGAGTCTTCTTGATGAACATGGTGTAATCATGTTTAGGCTGTGTGAAACCAGCTGAGATGAGGAAGGCAGTGAGCTTAGCATTCCATTGCCTACTATCCTGTTTGAGACCATAAAGGGATTTATTGAGCTTGCAAATTGTGTTAGGATCAGAAGATGTGACCTCATCAAGAAGTGTCATATAGATGTCTTGGTGTAGATCCCCATGAAGGAATGCATTGTTGACAACTAGCTGATGTAAATGCCAGCCCTGCAGTGAGGCTAAAGCCATGACTAGTCTCACAGTAGTCATTTTGGCTACATGAGAGAAAGTGTCCTCATAGTCTATCTCAGGTATCTAAGTGTATTCTTTTGCAACCAACCGGGCTTTATATCTCTCTACACTTCCATCTGTTTATTTTGTATACCCATTTACATCTAATGGGTTTCTTTCCTGATGGTAAGGATACTAAGGTCCAGGTATCATTGGCCTCTGATGCTGCTAGCTCCTGAGACATGGCTTGTTGCCATTGCACTGGCCTGGTTGCCTGCTGATATGTAGTAGGTTCTTGCTGCAAGCTAATGTTAAGCGCATAATTTTTATAATCAGGAGCTAAATGATCCATGGAAGAGTAATGTTCGATTGGATAAGCAATGTCATGATTCAAAGGAGAAGGACAATAAGTATAGACTTGGTTACAGTGATAGTCATTCAAGTAGGCAGGTTTTCTTCTGTTTCTGGTTAAGGTTGGGTTGAATGCAGGAAATGTCAAGGGTATGTCAGGAATAAGAGTAGGTAGCTTGGAAGCAGTTTCAGGTGTCAATGATATGGGTGGTGAAGGGGATGAGGATACAGATGAAGGAGATGGTACAGAAGGTGCAGTTGGTTGTATTGGTGATAAAAGGAGATTCAATGATTCTGAGGAGGAATCATCATCTGATTGAGAATTAGGAGGAAAGGGTGTTGTTGATATTGGTGGTGAATTGATATTGTCAGGTGAAGGAAAAATTTGAGTGATAATGGACTGAGAGGGACGATTGGACTGAGAGGGAGAATTGGGAGGATTGGACTGATTGGTGATAGTGGTTACATATGGAAATGATAGTTCATGGAATTGGACATTTCAGGAGACAAAGATGGCCTTTGTAGTCAGGTTCTGTAGAATATATCCTTTAGTGTGCTGTGCAATACCCAGAAACAAACAAGATATGGCTCTATGAGAAAATTTATGTTTATAAGAATCTGTGTTATGGGCATAAGCTTGGCATCCAAAAACCTTTAAATTGTGATACAGAGGAGGTTTATCATATAGGATCTGAAAGGGAGACTTATGCTGAAGTACTGGTGTTGGAAGGATGTTAATCAAGTAGGTGGCATGGAACACAAAAAAGCCCAGAGAGACATAGGCAAATTGGCTTGGAACTGTAGAGATCTGGCTACAACAAGGATATGTTGGTGCTTCCTTTCCACTAGACCACTCTGCTGTGAGGTATAACTCAACTTGTCTGATGTATTTGCCATGCAACATATAGAACTCATTCATTTTAAATTATTTGGCATTGTCTGATCTCACCACTTTTACATGTCTTTGAAATTGAGTATGAACATATAGGCAGAAACTTTGTAAGATATGCTTTGTTTTGACCTTAGATTTCATCAGATACACCCATGTATACCTTGTACAATCATCTATTATGGTCAAGAAATATCTTTGAGCATATAAGGTAGGATGCCTATTAGGCCCCCAAACATCTACATGAATCAAATCAAAAGGTTTCAAAGAGACAGAAGTAGAGACTGGAAATGGAAGTTTATGAAGTCTAGCTAAAGGACAAACAATACAAGGGGTGTTGAGAGGATCTCCTGGAATTGAAGAATCTTGCCTCTGAATATCTTTTATTCTTGAATGAGAAGCATGTCCAAGTTTATAGTGTCATATCAAAGAGGATGAGTCATGTATGGAAACACAAGCAGCAGGCTGTGGCATCAAAGCATCACCACATAGGTAGTACAGACCATGGAAAAGTCTGGCTGAACCAATCATCTTCTTGGAAAATTGATGTTGAATCAAACAAGAAGGTCCATTAATTTGAATGATCAATCTGGGATTGGAATCCAATTTGCTCAAAGAAAGTAGATTGAAGGAAAAAGATGGCACGTATAATACATCACTCAGAGTGAGCAGTTCATGTATTACTACTGTACCTTTGTGTGTGGCTTGTGTAGACATGTTATTTGGAAGCTTTATGGAAATATGATTAACAGGCTCAGAGGAAGTAAACAATGATAGATTATAGGTAATATGGTCAGTAGCTCCTCAATCTAAAATCCATGTGCTTAAAGCAGTACTTACAGAATTACCTGCTACTTTCTCAACTTTGGCAGACAGGGCAGTGTTGTGGCTAACATGGACCGTGCCTCTTTCTTGGCTATCATCCAATCTATTCATCCAAGTCATAAACTTCTGGTTTTGATGTGGTGTCAACATTAATGACTGAAGAGCCTTCATTGGTTAATCAGTTTGAGAAACTTGTGACTCCATGTCTGTGTACTCAGCCATGTTGGCTTGATTCTTAGGCTTGAATCCCGGTGAAAAATTATACTTCCTATAGCATCTTTCAGCTATATGCCCTATCATGCCACAGTGTGTGCATTGAAAACGTTTTGATCCAACTACATAGAACCTACCATTGCCTCTTCTATAACCTCCAGTTTGTTGCCTTCTTGAATAAGTATTTGCAGCAAAAACCTCACCAATCTGTTCCTCAGTCATCAAGGCAGTGGGGTTATTCTCAAACATTGCTGCTCCCATATCAGACATCACTTTCCTCTATACTTCAACGCCATAGAGAAGGTAGTGTTTATGTCTGGTAATGGCGTCATGATAAACACATGGGACTTAACTTGATCAAAGTTTTCATTAAGACCTTTCACAAACTTGATAACATAATCACTGTTAACAAATTGTTTCATTTTCCCTGCCACATCACATCTGCAACATCTGCACACACACACGTAGGTATGGCCTCACAGACATTAGTTCTTCCCAAACAACCTTCAGTTTTGTAAAGTACTCGTTGACACCAAGAGCTTCTTTCTTAATTCCATAAAATGATTCCAACAAATCTGACAGTCTAAATGGATCAGTTCTTCCATATCTCAACTTAAGATCACTCCATGCATCAAATGCACTGTCAAACCATATAATACTCTGCACAATCGAATGTGATAAAGAATTCATAATCCAGTATTATACCATTGTGTTAACTTGCCTCCAAAGGGAAACTCAGGATCTATTGGTACTGGTTTCGGTATTGTACCATCTATGAATCCAATTTTATTCTTAACAACTAAGGCCATTTCAAACGTACGACTCCATGTATGATAGTTATGAGAAGTAAGTGCTGGTTGTGCTAAAACAATCGCAGGACTATCATTAGGATGCAAGTAATAAGGATTCTGGTGAGGGTTATCCACACCATGTGATTGATTGCCTCTTGAAGAAGAAGCATTCGAATTCGAATTCATTATATCTCAATCAACCAACAACAACGATATTCAATTTAACGATACTCAATTGAACAAAACAGCAACAAAAAAGGAAAACCCAAAGACGAACAAATCAATTGACTGAAATCACCAAAATTTCAAAGGAATCTGTTGTCTTTGATACCATGTTAAAGTTCATCAATCAATACACCAAAAAATCAAATAATGAGTTGAAATAACTCACAACATTGAGATATAAGCAAAGAAAATTGCACCAGAAGCTGCAGAGTTAGAAGAAACCGTCAAAATTTCATTGCTCTTGCGGTTACTGGAAGTCCTGTACATATAGCGAATTGCAGCAGCTGAAATTATGTTTCAGACTGCAAAATTACAACTTTGCCCTTACTTATTCAACTAACTATTTACAAGTACCAGGAACATTCTTGTCTTTTCACTCTTTTTAAACCTTTCCCACGCGTCATCTTCTTCCTCCTTCCTTTGCTGAACTTCTTCATTAACTCCCAATTTGATCCACGCGCCAGACCTCACAATCTGCAGCTTCCACTACTCCAATCTTCATTCACACGTTTGCTTTGGCTAATTAACTTCCTCTTGATCCTTCTCCAGTTGAATTACGCTTTCTGTTCTTGCTACACCACTTATTTCAAGCTGCTGTGCTGCTGTACCGACTTCCTCAACATGTTCACATGACAATTTTTTGTCATTTATTTCCTTTATCTTAATATGCACATTACCGTTGTCACGATTTCCTTATTTTAATCAAAATTGTATTTTTTGGTTCAATAAGTCTCTATATATTTTGTTGCTTGAATCGATGTATCTCTTTTGTTAACACTGAAAAGTCACTGTGAATACAGGAATCACATAAAACGTGTAATATCAAATAGTTTCCGGTTTTTCATCCTTAGAAACATTTCATCGTAAAGCCGTTTAAAAGAAAATAAAATGTATAAAACGATAAGAAATCTAAAAAAACATAAAACACCAATTAAGGGCATAGCGTGGTCACACTGTTGAAGCATGAGGTGCATTTGACAATTAGATGTATGCAATAGTGTGAGTGGCGTGCCAGTAATATGGTCGAACACATTTGAAGAGGAGACTATATGAATACATATGGTAAGGAAGTGAAAGAACAGTTGCAGAAGCACGGTCAAGAACAGAAGGATGATGAGTTGATTAATGATTGGGAAGAAGAGGAGCACGGGATTATGGTGCATCAGTTGGGAAAGTTGCGTGCCAAGATGGAAGACAACAGCTGAATGAAGCAGAAGACCGTGATGTCAAGGCGGGAAGTGCAACGATTAAAAATAGATGAATTGACAAGAATGTCCTTATGGTTGTAAAGATGTTAAGTTGTAAAACGTTTTGATGATGAAAAGATGTTTTGAATGAGTTAAAATTATGTTTAATATTTGATGCAAGATAGGCAAAACACATTATGTCCAAAGATGGTTGAGATTGGAAGTCACTGGTTGACATCGATCTCTCAAACAGGGGACATCGATCGATCGATGTGCTTCAGCCCCTGACATCGATCGATCGATGTCTGACTGAAGACATCGAACCCTCAACCACAAGGACATCGATCGATCGATGTCACTTCATCCCCTGACTTCGATCGATCGATGTTGAACTGAGGACTTCAGTCTCTAAACCTGGTGACATCGATCGATCGATGTCACTTCAGCCCCTGACATCGATCGATCGATGTCTGACTGAGTACTTCAGTCTCTAAACCTGGTGACATAGATCGATCGATGTCCTCCAGAATTCAAATTTTTTGAATGTTAGAATAAAATCCAAGGTTGATTTTCAAGGTTTTCTCTTTCCAATCTTCTTCAAACTTCTTGTGGACTTTAACCCAACTGATTACATGCTTCCTTGACTATTGTAAACATGTCTAAGATTCTCTAGGGTGGCTATCCAAGATCAAATCACTCCATAGGTTGGCTAAAGACTATTTGGGCACTATCTTGACATTTTTGAAGATGAAGACTTGGTGGAGAGCCTCAAAAACATGGTGAACTTCATCTATAAATAGAGGAGGCTTGGATGAAGCAATTACACACTTTCAACATCATCTAGCTTCATTTTACATTGTTGTACATTTCTCTCATACTTGTAAATTTGTTTAAAGCTTGTCTAGCTTTCTTTGATCTTCATTGTTTGTATATTGAGAGAAAGAGAGTCAAGCACAAGAGGAACCATAAATAGTTGATCTCTAGCTTGTGCTTAGACTTGTGAGAAAGTGTGAACCTTACTATATATCTTCAACCCATTGTGAGAAGTTCTTGAGAGAACTTTTGTTGAAGTTGTGAGGAAGCAAGAAGTTGTTCTTGCTAAGAGCTGTAGTTGTTGTAGTTGCACAAGTGTGTTGTGCAAGAAGTTGTTGTTGTTGTTGCTTACACTAAAGTGTTAGTGTAAGTGTTGCTGTGGTTGTTCTTATTGTTCATAATAAGAAGAGTAGTTGTTGAAAATCCACTTTGGAAACAAAGTGGTAGTGGAGTAGAATCATTTACGATTCGAACCACTCTATATCCGGTGTACTCTTTCATTGTCTCTCATCTCCAATTCTTGCTCTGATTTTGAATATCCTTTGTGAGTTGAGAAAAACAAGAAAATTCCGCAAAAGAGCCAAACACTCTATTCACCCCCCCCCCCCCTCTAGAGTGTATTTCGGACCTTACAATTGGTATCAGAGCCTAACCTTGATTGCTTGGCCAATTTTTGCAAGTAGCAAGGTTAAAAGATCATGGCAACCTCAACCTCAACCTCAACCTCTTCTTCTCCTAAGCCTACTGCACTATTTTCCGGATCAAACACTAAAGCTCCTATGTTTGATGCCCAAAACTATTCTTTGTGGAAATTTCGAATGATCAATCATTTGAAAGGTTGTGGATTTGATATATGGAGAGATGTTGTCAAAGGAATTGAAGTTCCAATGATTACCAACTCAAAAGGAGAATCAATGTTTAAAGATGAGGATGACTACACCGACGACGAGAAGATAAAGTTCGCCATCAATGGAAAAGCTTTTGACATTCTCTCAAGTGCTCTAACCACCACCGAGCTCATTAGACTCCAAGGTCTTGAAACAGCCCACGAGGCATGGAAAAGGCTTGAAATGATACATGAAGGAACTGAGCAAGTAAGAATGGCCAAAAGACTCATGCTCATGAAGGAGTATGAGATGTTCGGAATGAAGAGTGGTGAGAAGATTGAGGAGACAATCGATCGATTCACACGAATAGTGAATCAACTCTCCATGGTTGACAAGAAAATCTCAAACGAAGTCCTTGTCTCAAAACTCCTTAACTCCTTGCCAAGAGAATGGACACCCAAAGTCACCGCTATCACCGAATCAAAGAATCTCAAGACTCTTACTCTTGATGAGCTATCCGGTAATCTTCTTACTCATGAAATTCTTATTGATGAACAAAATAGGATGAATCCCATCAAGCCTACACAAACATCACACAAAGGATTGGTGGTAGAGTCCGATGATTCGGATGAGGAAGTTGCCCTTCTTGTAAGAAAATTTAGAAGAATGGCAACTAGAAACAAAGCTCAAGCAAGAAAGTTTTTCAAGAAACCATCTAAAGAAAAAGAAGCAAGTGAAAATTGCTATAGATGTGGTCGACCCGGTCACTTCATTGCCGATTGCCACGTAAAAAAGCCGCAAAAGCAAGAAAAGAAGGTCTTTCCTCAAAAGAAGAAAGCTCTCAATGCGGAGGTAACCACGTGGGATGATCTCCTTTCGGAATCGGAAGGAGAAGAGAGTGAAGATCAAGGTGTTGGACTTGTGGCAATGGTTGAAAATTCAAAGGTTCAACATACTTGTCTTATGGCGATTGAAGATGACCTTGAGGTAAACTCTAACCCTTCAAATTTACATGATGAAATAGGAGACTTGCAAGATGACTTTGAAAAATTAACTTTGAAATATAAGCATTTAAAGAAAGAATTCAAGAAATGCATTTTAGAAAATAAGAGCTTGCATGACAAAAATATTTTGATGTTTCAAGAGCATGATATCATACTTACTATGCATAAAACCGTAGCTCTTGAAAATGAAGAAATTAGAAAAGAATGTGAAAAACTAGAATTAGACTTACAAAGATTAACAAATGGGAAAAACAACTTAGACATACTACTTGGGAATCAAAGAATTGGAAATGATAAATCCGGTTTAGGATTTAACTCATCATCTTCTATTAAACCCAAGTCTTTAAAGAAAAAGGCAAACAATAGAAAATCACAGCAAAATTTATCATCTTCTAAACCAAAGCTTGTACCCACGTGTTTTTATTGCAACAAGCTAGGACATGTAAAGAAAGCATGTAGAGCTCGATTTGAGAGCACATACGTTTGGAAGCCTAAGGGTCAAAAAACTAACCCTAAAGGACCCAACCATCAAAGGGTACCAATGCATACATCTTTTGGTTTTGTAGGCTCTCAAGATAAATGGAGTAGCCAAAGAAGAAGGAACCAAATGGCTTATGGACAGCGGATGTTCAACTCACATGACCGGAGACAAGACGTTGTTCACCAAGCTCAAGCTCCAAGATGGTGGAACGGTGCATTTTGGCAATGGGAGAGCCAAAATCCTTGGACATGGAGAAATTGGTAATTCTTCCTTTACTATTAATAATGTACTATATGTAGAAGGGCTTAAGTATAATTTGATAAGTGTTAGCCAACTATGTGATGCAAATTTTCAAATTGAGTTTGTGAAAAGAAAATGTGTTGTGAAAAAGAACGATAAGATTGTTTTCGAAGCTATTCGTAAAAATGATGTTTACAAATTTAGCACACATGATTTGGTATCACAAAATGTTTCTTGCCTAGTTGCCAAAAATGATTTGACTCAACTATGGCACAGACGACTTGGACACATTAGTTTCAAGAATTTCAAAGAGATTTGCAAAAATGAAAAAGTCCAAGGTCTTCCAAAACTAAATTTCGAAAACCATGGTTTATGTGACACTTGTCAAAAGGCAAAGCTTGTTAAAACAAGCTTCAAGCCCAAAAGTGAAATCTCCACCACCAAACCTCTACAATTGCTTCATATGGATTTGTATGGGGATATTGGTACAGCAAGCCTAAGTGGAAAACATTACACCTTTGTGGTGGTAGATGACTACTCTAGGTACACTTGGGTAATGTTCTTAGCTAAAAAGAATGATGCATGTCAAGAATTTATAAAGCTTTGTAAGAGATTAGAAAATCAAAGAGAAGACACAATTAAGGAAATTAGAAGTGATAGAGGTGGTGAGTTTGATGGAGAATTTCAAGAATTTTGTGTATCCAAAGGGTATGGACACAATTTTTCAGCTCCAAGAACTCCTCAACAAAATGGTGTTGCGGAAAGGAAAAATAGAACACTTCAAGAAATGAGTAGAGCCATGCTAAACGAATTTGAGCTACCCAAATATTTTTGGGCCGAAGCGGTAAATACCGCTTGTCATGTGATCAATAGAGTTTATTTGAGACCATTTCTCAAAAAGACTCCTTATGAGCTTTGGAAAGGTACAGTACCAAATATTGGTTATTTCAAGGTTTTTGGTTGTACGTGTTTTATACTTAACACCAAAGACAACTTGGATAAACTCGACTTCAAAGCGGATGAAGGAATCTTTATGGGTTATGCTCAAAATAGCAAAGCATTTAGAGTATATAATAAGAGAAGTATGAAAGTTGAAGAATCAATACATGTCAAGTTTAGTGAATTCATTGATGATAAGTCAAACGATAATAATGATGATGATGAAGATGAAATAATCAAAGTAAGTCATATAGAAAAATTTGAGAATCCAAAAGGTAATATTGTCATCGACCTTAGGATTGATCCACTTGAACCTAAGGTTGAAGATGAAGAAGTAGGAGGGGATACCTCAAATTTGCCGGATTCATATAAATATAGGAAAGATCACCCTAAAGAGTTGATACTAGGTGAAACTAGCCAAGGCGTAATGACAAGGAGAAAATTCAATGAAAATGCCTTCATTTCACAAGTTGAGCCTAAAAATATAAAGGAAGCAATAAATGATGAAGATTGGGTATTAGCTATGCAAGAAGAATTAAATCAATTTGAAAGAAGTGATGTTTGGGAATTAGTTGCTAAACCTAGTGATCATCCCGTAATTGGCACCAAATGGGTATTTAGAAACAAAATGGATGATAAAGGGAACATCACTAGAAACAAAGCTAGGTTAGTAGCCCAAGGCTATAGGCAAGAGGAAGGCATAGATTATGATGAGACTTTTGCTCCCGTAGCTAGATTAGAAGCTATTAGGATGTTATTAGCATATGCATGCTATAAGGATTTCAAACTATATCAAATGGATGTGAAATCCGCATTCTTGAATAGAATAATTCAAGAAGAGGTCTATGTAGCTCAACCTCCGGGGTTTGAAAATCATGATTATCCAAATCATGTTTTTAGACTCAAAAAGGCCCTTTATGGACTTAAACAAGCTCCTAGGGCTTGGTATGATAGATTAAGTAACTTCCTACTTGAAAACGAGTTTTCAAGAGGAAAAGTCGACACTACTCTTTTTATTAAAGAACAAGGAAACCATCATTTGCTTGTTCAAATTTATGTGGATGATATCATATTTGGTGCTACTAATGATTCTCTTTGTAAGCATTTTGCTAAATTGATGGAAGGAGAATTTGAAATGAGCATGATGGGTGAACTCAACTACTTTCTTGGTCTACAAATCAAGCAAACTCAAGATGGAGTGTACATATCTCAAACAAAGTATACGAAGGATTTGCTCAAGAAGTACAAATTCGAGGATGGAAGAAGTGTGAGCACTCCGATGAGCACAAGTACAAAGCTTGACAAAGACGAAAAAGGAAAGCCGGTTGAGGTAACAAAATATAGGGGTATGATTGGTAGTTTACTTTATTTGACCGCTAGTAGGCCGGATATTTTGCATGTTGTGTGCTTATGTGCTAGATTTCAAAGTATGCCTAAGGAATCGCATTTAGTTGCCATTAAACGTATCTTTAGGTATTTAAAAGGAACTTTGAACTTCGGATTGTTTTATCCCAAAAATGGTTGTTTTGATCTAAGAGGATATAGTGACTCCGACTATGCCAGAAATCTTGTTGATAGGAAAAGCACCTCCGGGACATGTCAATTCCTTGGAGATTGCTTAGTTTCCTGGTTTTCCAAGAAACAAAATAGTGTGTCACTTTCCACGGCGGAATCCGAATATGTGTCGGCCGCTTCGTGTTGTGCACAACTACTTTGGATGATCAACACTTTGAACGATTACAATGTTAAGTTTGAAAAAGTTCTCATCCTATGTGATAATACCTCAGCCATAAGTATAGCACAAAACCCAGTTCATCATAGTAGAACAAAACACATTGAAGTGAGACATCACTTCATAAGAGATTGCATTCAAAAAGGATTGGTGTGCGTTGAGTTCGTTCCAACAAATGACCAACTAGCGGATATCTTTACCAAATCCCTTCCCACCGAGACGTTCGAATCAATTAGAACAAGATTAGGAATGATAAACATTGGTTAAAGGGTTAAAAATGTCAAAATTACAGATTTCTGCATACATAGATCGATCTATGTAGAAATTTCAGAGAATGATGTCTATAAAGACATCGATCGATCGATGTTCAGGACATCGATCGATCGAAGTACCTGACATCGATCGATCGATGTCAGCGGGAAAAGGTCTATTAAAACCGCAAAACGGTTCATTCTCTTATTTCTACACTACGAACCCTAAAACCACACAGGCGAAAAACAAAGCATTCGATCCCCAAATTGCAAAACTCTTGCTCAATCCTCATTTTTCTCTTCAATATTGTCTAAATCCACACACATTCCTCAAAATCCATCACCATATTCAAAGAGTTCTTGCCCTAATTCTCTCAAATGGCACCAAGAACCAAGAATCACCCCAAAAGACAAAAAACTTCACATCAACAAAATCCAACGGGTCCAAGAACAGCAGGATTGCGGAAGCAACCAGAGCCATCTCAACAACATCTAATCCGTGAGGTAAGAGAAAGTCTTCACATTCGAAATTTTCCTTGGCTTAAAACTGGAGAATTTGAGAATGCATTGGCTACACCTCTAGGATCAGGTATATACACTCATATATCTCAGAGAGCCCAATTATTATTCACAGAATGGGAAACTAGCAATAGGTCTACCATTCCATCAAAAGTGCTCAAAATTGAGGACATTTTGAGCAATGCAGAATTGAGACCTATAATTGACTTGTTGTATGCTCAAAACTGGATGTTTTTATGGGATTCATCTGAGATGGGAGCTATGTCTACTCGTTATACCCGATTGTTCTATGCAAATTTTTGGATTGACTATCTAAATGGAAATCCATTTTCTTTGAATTCTGCTATTGATGGTCAAGTAGTCTCCTTTCACACTGCACAAATAAATGCTATTCTTGGTACACCTAATGAGGGATTCAAGGATTTCGATCCTTGGAAGTGGGATTTTAACAAATACCAAGTGACTGAAAATGAAGTCAAAACCTTTCTTGGATTTCACCCGACAAAGAACACAAATGATATGCCCTTGATGTATAAAGTCTTGCTTGCAATAGTTACCTTTTGTGTAAATGGAAAATCAGCCAAACTTCCCAGCAACCTAGACTTCTACATTACATACCGCATAGCCAGGCGGAGAGCAGGTAAATTTTGGAGAAGTATTCTTTGAAAACGTGTTGGAGGCGGTCACGAAGAAATCGAAAGCACTTCCTTACAGTAATCTGATATATAGATTATTGAAAAGTTTAAATCTAGTACTGGATGTTGAATACGAAGAGGCAATTATGAATAAGGATTATTACACGAAATCCAACATCCAGCAAATTCTCAAGTCTAGAAAGGAAGCGCAACGAAGGGGTGGTGCTCAGGAGCCGGGGGAAGATGAAGCTGAGAATGAGCCGAAAATACCACCACACCCCATTGAGCCTACTGTTGAACCCCAACCTAACCCTCCAAGTCCTACATCTCGAATAGACAAAGGCAAAGCCCCAATGGAGAAAGAGAGTGAATCCGGGGATGATTTCGATATTGAATACGAGATAAATGACATCCAACGCACTCTTGGTCAATGGGGTGAAGACTTGACCACGGAGGCTGTTCGTATAGATGATTTGGAGAAAGGCTATACGACTTTCCAGAATCGTTTAAAAACGCTAGAAACAAGAGTGGACACTGAAGTCAAGACACTCCAAACTGAGCTGACCATGCAAAAGACCAAGTACCAGAAATTGAAGACAAAGCTCAAAGCCGCTCTCTCCGGACTATGTTTCTCCTCCGATGAGGAGTAGTTCTTGATGATTTCCCATTCCCTCGTTCTTATGCTAGTTTTTTTTTTGCAAGTTTGAGTTTGTATCTCAAAACTTGATATTTTCTTCATGACATTTATATTTTCGTATTGGTATCTCTAATTTTTTTTGATGTTTTAAAAAGGTGGAGAAGTTTTTTTTTAAGTAGTATTGGCATGCATGTTTTGGTATCATTATCATGTTTTGGCATGATGGATTGTTGGGAAGCAAAATTGGATATTAACATGGCGTGTGTTGGTTGGACGTGATAGCATGTTTTGGATAGGCATTGGTATTAAAAGTCACTTGATATGCGTTACATATTGAAATGGTGAAAATACAAAACTTGATGCATAATTTGAGGGGGAGCATGTTGGGTAGATTGGTAAGAAAGCATGAACTAAAGGGGAGTTGTAGAATATAAAAACATCTTTTGGATTGTGGTTTTGAAATCATCAAAAAGGGGGAGAATGTTAAGTTGTAAAACGTTTTGATGATGAAAAGATGTTTTGAATGAGTTAAAATTATGTTTAATATTTGATGCAAGATAGGCAAAACACATTATGTCCAAAGATGGTTGAGAATGGAAGCCACTAGTTGACATCGATCTCTCAAACAGGGGACATCGATCGATCGATGTGCTTCAGCCCCTGACATCAATCGATCGATGTCTGACTGAAGACATCGAACCCTCAACCACAAGGACATCGATCGATCGATGTCACTTCATCCCCTGACTTCGATCGATCGATGTTGAACTGAGGACTTCAGTCTCTAAACCTGGTGACATCGATCGATCGATGTCACTTCAGCCCCGGACATCGATCGATCGATGTCTGACTGAGTACTTCAGTCTCTAAACCTGGTGACATAGATCGATCGATGTCCTCCAGAATTCAAATTTTTTGAACGTTAGAATAAAATCCAAGGTTGATTTTCAAGGTTTTCTCTTTCCAATCTTCTTCAAACTTCTTGTGGACTTTAACCCAACTGATTACATGCTTCCTTGACTATTGTAAACATGTCTAAGATTCTCTAGGGTGGCTATCCAAGATCAAATCACTCCATAGGTTGGCTAAAGACTATTTGGGCACTATCTTGACATTTTTGAAGATGAAGACTTGGTGGAGAGCCTCAAAAACGTGGTGAACTTCATCTATAAATAGAGGAGGCTTGGATGAAGCAATTACACACTTTCAACATCATCTAGCTTCATTTTACATTGTTGTACATTTATCTCATACTTGTAAATTTGTTTAAAGCTTGTCTAGCTTTCTTTGATCTTCATTGTTTGTATATTGAGAGAAAGAGAGTCAAGCACAAGAGGAACCATAAATAGTTGATCTCTAGCTTGTGCTTAGACTTGTGAGAAAGTGTGAACCTTATTATATATCTTCAACCCATTGTGAGAAGTTCTTGAGAGAACTTTTGTTGAAGTTGTGAGGAAGCAAGAAGTTGTTCTTGCTAAGAGCTGTAGTTGTTGTAGTTGCACAAGTGTGTTGTGCAAGAAGTTGCTGTTGTTGTTGCTTACACTAAAGTGTTAGTGTAAGTGTTGCTGTGGTTGTTCTTATTGTTCATAATAAGAAGAGTAGTTGTTGAAAATCCACTTTGGAAACAAAGTGGCAGTGGAGTAGAATCATTTACGATTCGAACCACTCTATATCCGGTGTACTCTTTCATTGTCTCTCATCTCCAATTCTTGCTCTGATTTTGAATATCCTTTGTGAGTTGAGAAAAACAAGAAAATTCCGCAAAAGAGCCAAACACTCTATTCACCCCCCCCCTCTAGAGTGTATTTCGGACCTTACAAAAGATAGTGAGAAGCAGTTAGGGTCTTTCTTGTAATTTCGGTATAGGCGGTTATGATTGTTGTGTATATGTATGCTGTAGTTGAACAAAGTAGATTAGATGAATGGATTCAATTTCCTCTTCTCCTTCCTTTTCTTCATTTGATTGATCTGCTGGTTAATTTGTTTCATTTGATTCCTTCTTCATTACGATCATTCGCTTTGTTGATTGCGTGATGTTTTTCGACATGGTATCAGAGCTATATCCTGTTTAATTCGATTGTTTCATTGATCATTTATCGAAATTCTGGATTATTTCATCCTTTCCTCAGTCATTCTTCGGTTGATATAGAATGGCATCAAGTTCATCAAATTCAGCTGTCAATAATCATGTGGATCCGACTGAGGATCCATTATACGTGCATCCAAGTGATGGTCCATCACTTGTGTTGGCGCAGCCCTTGCTTGATTCACACAACTACCATAGCTGGTGCAGGAACATCAGACGTGCATTAGAATCAAAAAATAAAATAGGCGTCATCGATGGTTTAGTTGAAAGGCCTGCGGAAAGAGATCGCAAATACTCAGCTTGGATCAAGGCAAACAATATCGTATTCTCTTGGCTTATTAATTCTGTTACTCCCCCTATTGCTCAAAGCGTTATGTGGATAGACGATGCTGTCAATATATGGAAGGATCTGAAACTTAGATATGGAAATGTAGATGCATTTAGACTTTCAGATTTGCAAGAGGAATTTTATGGAATCAAACAGGAAAACCTTTCTGTAACAGACTATTACAGAAAACTAAAGGTTGTTTGGGAGGAATTGACCGTACTGAAATCAATTCCAAATTATAGTTGTGGTAAATGTACATGTAATGTTGCAAATCAGATCAATAAGTTTGTTGAGAATGACTTTGTGATCAAGTTCTTAAAAGGACTAAGCAGTCAATTTGAACCAGTTAAGTCACAAGTTCTGTTGATGTCACCATTGCTGGACATCAACAGCACGTTTGCCATGTCTGTCAAGTTTGAGAGGAAGGTTACTTATTCGGGAGCACAGGCCAGCTTTAATAATAGTCCTTCGAGTGTGATGAATATGAATGGACCGAACATGGGAATACAGAATAACAATTTTAGTTCAAGGACTCAAGGAAACTCTAAACCTAGAGGAGGTTATAAGAAGGGTGGAGTGAACCCTCAGAGGTATGGTGTAGACAATAACAAACGGCCTATATGTTCATATTGTGGATGGGTAGGTCACACTGTGGACAAGTGTTACAAGAAACACGGCTATGCACCTGGATTTAAGCCAAGGCCACAGTTAAATTGTGTTGGGTTGAGAATGTAGCAGAGCAGCAGAAGAGTGAATGTGGAGAGCAGTCTGGTTTACAGCAGGGGTCATGCTCTCAGATCCAGTCAGTGATTACCCAAGAACAGTACTCTAAGTTGATGAACTTGCTGCAAGAGCACCAAAGCAAATTGTCTCAGGAGAATACCAGCACTCCATATGGTGAAACGAGCAATGGGGGACATGCCATTATGTCAGCTGTGCAGCAGGGCACCAAAGGTAAGAGTACAGGTAAAGTGTCATGTAAGTATGTTTCTATGTGGGTTATAGACTCAGGTGCCACTGATCATGTTTACTGTGACCTTTCCTTCTTTGATTCGTATAAACCAGTAAATGACTTACAAGTTAAACTGCCAAACAACATGATGGTGAAAGTCACTCATACATGCACAGTTGTCTTTTCCAATTGTTTTTTTTCTTTCAAACGTTCTCTACATACCGTCCTTTTCTTTCAACCTCTTATCTCTCAGCAAGATAACCAGAGAGAATAATGCATCAGTGTTGTTTCTTTCTAATGTATGTGTCATATTTGATCAGAGAACCATGATGATGATTGGTTCAGCTAGAGTCCGTAATGGGTTGTATCAAGTCTCTAACCTTGGAAGTCAGACATTGGTGAGTAAGGATCATAACAAACCATTTGTGGGAAATGCTGCATTTCTTCCTTCTGCAGCTGCTGATGCACAATGTCAACTGTAGCACTCAAGACTGGGACATATTTCCAACCGTAGAATACAAGAAATTCACAAGCTAGATCCATCAGTCTGCTTTTCAAACACAACTTTACCATGTCCTATATGTTCGTTAGCCAAGCAGAAAAGAACCCCATTCCCTATATCCACTTCTGTATCCCAATCTTCCTTTTCCTTGATTCACACAGATATCTGGGGTCCTTATGGACACCATACAATGTTTGGTTAATGTTATTTCTTGACAATCGTAGATGACTATAGTAGATTTTGTTGGGTGTATTTGTTGAAATCCAAGTCTGAAGTGAGAAGTATAATGGAGAAGTTTCACATTTATGCATCTGTGCAATTCAATACCAATGTGAAAATCATTAGAAGTGACAATGGTTTGGAATCTAAGATGGATCAATTTTATGCTTCCAAGGGCATAATTCATCAGACAAGCTGCGTATACACCCCACAACAAAATGGCTTGGTTGAGCGAAAGCAAAAACACCTGTTGAGTGTGGCTAGAGCATTGAGATTTCATGCAGATTTACCCATTAAGTATTGGGGATTTTATATCCAACATGCTGCATACCTTATTAACATCATTCCATCTCCCATCATTTCTCAAAAAACCCCATATGAACTCCTATACAACAAATCTCCATTCTACCATCATCTTAAAATCTTTGGTTGCCTGGCCTACTCAACAGATACACGGCATGGCAAGGAGAAGTTTGATGCCAGAGCAAGGAAATGCGTGTTCCTTGGCATATCATACACAATCAAGGGATATATTCTTCAAGACCTTGAATCCAATAATATCCTCGTGTCCAGAGATGTATACTTTGACGAGACATCATTCCCTCTATCTGCTTCATTTAAAGCAGACTCTTCAGAGACCTTATTGCCCAAACAAGTTGTTCATTCCCATCCATTCATAGTCAATCCTGAGCCTACACCAATTGAGTTTACACATGACCCCCCAAATCCGCCAAACTCAGACCATATGCCTTGTCTAGCTTCACCATCTCCATCCTCTTCACATTCGTCCCCCTCATCTTCTGATGCCCAAGTTCCTCATACGCAGCCTAACAGCCATTCCATACCGGATGCTCAACCTATATCTAACATTGACATATGCCTTCCTCCAATCTCTTCTAGACCCACTCGTGACAAACGCACACCAGCCTATCTTAAAGATTACTGCTGCAATTACTTGACAGCTCCCATTCACAATCCCAACACCTCTAGGCCAAGTAGTCCTCATCATCTGCATAAAGTTTTTTCACTTGAATCATTGGCACCTAAGTATAGAACTTACATATTAAATACTAATATGCACACTGAGCCTGCCTCTTATTCAGAGGCAGCCAGCTCCACTGCTTGGCAGAATGCCATGCAAATAGAATTTGTAGGTGTTTAGTGGATTTGCCTGCAGGAAAGCACCCTATTGGATGCAGATGGGTGTACAAAGTTAAATACAAGCCAGATGGTAAGGTTGAGAGGTACAAGGCGAGGCTTATAGCAAAGGGATTTATTCAGCAATATGGCCTTGATTATTAGGACACGTTTGCCCCTGTGGCCAAGATGACTACGGTTAGATTTGTACTAGCATTGGCAGCTAGCAAGGGATGGTATTTGCAGTAGCTAGACTTGAATAATGCATTCTTTCACGGAGATCTCCATGAAGAAATCTATATGGTGCCACCCCCAGGATTACAGCTACCTAAAGATGGCCTGGTTTGCAAATTGCAGAAGTCCCTGCATGGTCTTAAACAGGCCAGTAGGGAATGGAACTTCAAGTTGACTAAGTATCTTGTTTCAGTTGGTTTTGTTCAACCAAAAAGGATTATACGTTGTTTCTCAAATCCACGTCTGAGTATCTGCTGATCTTGTTGGTATATGTGGATGACATAATATTGGCTTGTTCTAGGATGGAACCCATTCAGCACATCAAGTCTCAGTTACATCATACGTTTAGAATAAAAGAGCTTGGTGACCTGAGATACTTCTTGGGGATTGAGGTGGCTCAGTCACAGGGGGGCTAGTCTTGAATCAGCGAAAATATACGCTAGAATTACTTGAGCATACGGGATTTTCAGGGGCAAAGCCTGTGAGAACACCTATGGAAACTATCTTGAAACTAATGCACAATGACTCTGAGCTGGTTCATGATGTATCAGGGTACAGAAGCCTTGTTGGGAAGCTGATATATTTGACAATCACAAGGCCGGAAATTACATTCCCAGTTCAACAGCTATCCCAATTCATGGATTGCCCCGCAGTCAATTACCTCAAAGCTTCACACAGATTACTCAGATACCTGAAGGGGAGTATTGGACAAGGGCTCTTGTATCCCAGAAATGGTGATTTGAAGCTGAAGGCTTTCGTGGACTCAGACTGGGCTGGATGCTCAGAGACCAGAAAGTCTACTACAGATTTTTGTGTTTTTTTGGGGAGCTCATTGATATCATGGAAAGCTAAGAAACAGACAACGGTTTCTAGATCATCTGCTGAGGCAGAATATAGAGCCATGGCAAGTTTGGTGTGTGAGGTCCAATGGCTATTATACTTGGCAGCTGATTTGCAGATGAATGATCAAAGTCCAGTAGAAGTTTTTTGTGACAGTAAAAGCGCAATATATATTGCTGAAAATCCCGTTTTTTATGAAAGAACAAAACACATTGAAATTGACTGTCACATCACGAGGGACAAGGTGCAGGAGGGGAAATGTGAAGCTGATGCCTGTGTGTACGGAGATGCAGCTTGCAGACATTTTTACTAAAGCCTTGGATAACAACATGCAGAAGGAATTAATGCGGTTACTAGGCGTCATTAACATCTATTCCAAGCATTGCTTGAGGGGGGTGTTGAAGCATGAGGTGCATTTGACAATTAGATGTATGCAATAGTGTGAGTGGCGTGCCAGTAATATGGTCGAACACATTTGAAGAAGAGACTATATGAATACATATGGTAAGGAAGTGAAAGAATAGTTGCAGACGCACGGTCAAGAACAGAAGGATGATGAGTTGATTAATGATTGGGAAGAAGAGGAGCACGGGATTATGGTGCATCAGTTGGGAAAGTTGCGTGCCAAGATGGAAGACAGCAGCTGAAGGAAGCAGAAGACCGTGATGTCAAGGCGGGAAGTGCAACGATTAAAAATAGATGAATTGACAAGAATGTCCTTATGGTTGTAAAGATAGTGAGAAGCAGTTAGGGTCTTTCTTGTAATTTCGGTATAGGCGGTTATGATTGTTGTGTATATGTATGCTGTATTTGAACAAAGTAGATTAGATGAATGGATTCAATTTCCTCTTCTCCTTCCTTTTCTTCATTTGATTGATCTGCTGGTTAATTCGTTTCATTTGATTCCTTCTTCATTACGATCATTCGCTTTTTGTTGATTGCGCGATGTTTTTCGACACACACTGGTCAGGCTTCCTCTATATTACAGTTAGAGAACTTCCTAACATAAATTTTTTTTTGAAAGGTTCCTAACATAATGAAGGTGGAGAAATTGGATTCCTCGGTGTGTATTTTAAGTTTAAGATGAATTTTGTGCCAATATAAAAATACCTTTAATGAAAGTATAAAGACTTTACTACTTTGTCTAATTTGCAGCACATAACGGCATGGGCAAAGTGTTGTGAGATGAAGTCGGTCAACAACGGCCATCCTAGTCGTTGGCCATAATGATTGAGGTCCCTCTGAAAAATTCATCTGACCAAAAAAAATATTTAAAAACATATATATCAAATTCTTTTAAAATATAAATACTTAACTACCATTTATGATACGTAACTGATGTTCTAATATATATATTTATTAAATATAACAAACAGAAAAGCAATAAACTAAATTATAAACTATGTCAATGAATATATTTGTAAGCATAAGGTAGAACTACAAAATTAACTTGTGCGTAAAAAGTGTTATTCCAGCATGTGTTTTTTATTGATAAAAGCAGAAACAACTACATTACCCATTGACTAAGACACTCCTGTTTATAGTAGGTCATGAGGAAGTCGGATGTACGTAACCATATCCATATGTTAGAAACACACAAGTTGTTTTTCGATGACTCATAATGAAAATTGCGTCAGGCTGTATCGATCAACTGTTACTTCACGATATAAGAAGCGTATCTAATTTAGTGAGTATATTGAACTTGAAACAGGAAGTTAAAAAAAGAAAAACAGAGTGCCGAAAATAAAATGAAAGAAACTTATCGACTTTCACACAGGAAATTGACAAAACGTAAAAAAGATAAGAAAAAAATTTAACTTGAAAAACCAATTAGGGACGGTTGTTTAAAGATAATAATACTTGAACACCAAATACATTGGCACATCGTGTAATTTATTAGTGTTTCTTCATAGAGAAAAGACAATGGGGCTTCCTCAACAGCTACAAGTGTGCACGCAGCACAAACCACAGATAATACAACTCTCACAACAACCATGAAGTATGCGTCTCGGACTGTTAATGAGCAGCGAGCTAAAATCTTCGGCAGAATAAGAGCTTTGATTTTTTGAGGCATAGCTTCTGAAGATTTGGTATTGCCTTTGCCTTCAAATTCTTGATCATAAGTTTTTGCCTTCTCGACCGAGACACCTGCAGCTACAACAGAATCAGTCTGATGCATGAAAGCAATTATGTAAAGGATAAATATCGTCATTATGGCAAGCTTGCTCATGATAACAAGGAAAAAATGACGAGTAAAAGAGATACAGGTCGAAGATAAATGCTCTGTGGTTAAATGACTTCCGGAAAAGCAAAATCGTCATCATCATCCGGACCCAGTATATCCCAACAACAGCAAAAACTATCGTTAGGGTCTGGGGAAGGTAAGTAGTAGACAGACAATACCTCTATCCCAAGGGATAGAGAGTCTGTTCTCGTGAGAGTATTTATACTTAAATTTTTAACGCAAATGACAGGTAGGAGAATTTCACGCAATAACAACAAGACAAATGGTAAACAAAGAAAATGGAATATGTAGTTTAGGTCTTATCATTATACTCAAGCATATGCAGTAAAACCTTATTGATTTTCTTTTTGTTTTTTCAATGTTTTCATCATTATCATTATCATTACTCATTGTCTTAGAGGCTCTCGCCTATGACAAAATATAAAGGGTCGGAGCAACCATACTCATATGTTAGAAACACACAAATGTTGTTTCTCGATGATCCATAATGAAAAATTTTTATGTTTTCTAAACTCTAAATGCTCCTAAGCTGCAATAACAATTGGAGATGATAATGTATAGACACGGACTGGGTCAACATACCCAAAGTAGAGCAGCATGAAAATCCGGTGGATATTGACAAATTGTGGCTCTTAGAGTTAAAAGCAAGTGGTCGAGAGCAAAAATTCATTGAACACATAAATGCACTTTCCAAATGCCATTAACTAAATTCAAGACAGAAAAATAGAGAAAAATCAAAAGATTTAGGATGGATAAAAATCATAGAAAAAGTCAGAATCAAAAAATCGCTTCTAAAACATCTTAAGTTTATAAAATTTATAGAAATCTGATCTCACCATTTTCTCATATATAGTAACTATGATACTGAAAAATAATATTTTATTATTTTAATACAAGAGATTTGATGTTTACATATCACATATAGGACCAGTAAAAGGGTCATTCACAATAATAATAAGCCAAATGCTAAATTATAAGATGGTGTATTTGTACCATTCATAAAAGAAAAAAGAAAGGATGGGGTATTTGTATTTTGTGTCATGTTTACAATCAAGCATCTTTTATGAGAACTTTTTAATTTAATTTTAACTCTTTCCTTGAAATCATTTCAGTTTCGGACAAGCCATTTAAGACGTTTCAATATGTCTTTTATTGAACTTCAGGTTAAGTATGTGAAGAACACTATAAAAGCTATAAATAGAGTGTTGGTAATTTTTACGTTTTTTTTCGATTTAGTTCACTCTAACTCAAAATACTCATTTTAAAAAAGAGAAAGATATGAGACACTAAATAAAAAAACACATAATTTATAGTGTTTTGAAACTAATTGATCCAACTCCACTATCAGCTTGTTTCTAAAATGAATTTTCGACAACAACTTTCTTATTACCTTCAACCAGCAAAAAAAAAATCATAATAACAACTACTACAACAACTATTCTACAACAACTACAAAAACTATTGCAATAATAACTTGCACAACAACTCCTGTAACGACCACAAGTAAGAGCCTTAGAGCTTTTCTACTTTCTTCTTCACAACTTTAGAAAAGTTCTACCTAAAAATTTTTACCAAATGGGTTTTGGAAAAAGAAGCGGAGGGACACATTCAAAACAAGTCTAAATCACTAGCAAGAGAACTAATATGTTTAGTTCTGTTTGTGTAAGACTTAAATAAACTCTCAATACAATAATGAAAAACAAGTAGTAAGCGCTTCTTCAATATTAAGACTTTTGCGCTTTGAGAGCTTTTTGAGATCACTTGGGACTGGAGCTTGAAGAAGATAAAAGTTAGGGGTGTCAAACAGATCGTGTATCGTGTTTCGTGTTTCGTATTTTTCAGGTTTCGTGTATCAAAGTGTCATACACATACCTTACCCGTTTGCTTCGCGTGTATGTATGTAGATACCCAAACCCGTACATGTCAGGTTTCGTGTCGTGTATCGGGTATATCCACGAACTTGACAAGCAGGGGCGGAGGGAAGGGGGGCCTGGAGGGGCACGTGCCCCCCAACGTCGGTGGAAAAATCCTATAGATAGGTAGGTGTATTTGTATTTTTGGCCATTCAGTTCAAAGTGTGACTTTGCTTGACAGAACACTAACCCTTTGTTACGTGGTCACGTAGTGTTTAGCATTCGGCAATTCTCCGCTAAGTGATTAAAATATGTCTAAAACTTACCAGAAGTTCGGTCTCTTAAATATATTAAAAAAATTAAAGATTTGGAAAATTAGTAGTCTTTTTTGCATGTAAGGTAATCGTTGAAAACTAGAAGACTTTTTTGCATTAGTTTGCTTATGAAAATGAA
>AP025072.1:23613152-23692797 GCA_036186865.1 Eustoma russellianum
AAGTGTGTGTTCTTCTTCTTCTTCATCTTTGCCTCCTATTTGTAGTGTGAAATAGGCCTTGAAGATAAGACCTCCAATGTGTCACCATTTTCATCATCAATGCTTAAGTGTCTTCACATTATTGGTTGGCCATATAAACACCTTGTACACTTGGCAACATAAAGAAGAATGATTGGTCAACCTAAAAAATTCAGCTTGGCCGATTTTTGCCTTAAAAAATAACTTGGAAAATGTGAAGATAATACCCAAGGATAAGATAGCATATTCGCTCAACTTCTTGGCACACGAATAGGACATGTGAGGGATGCCATTTGGCTAAAAAAATCAGCTCCAAAACACACAAGAATATGGCATGTGAGGGCTGCCGTTTGACTCAAAAAATCAGCTCTAAAACAGCCTCCTAGTCGTTGCCTTTGAATTTGAAATTTCCAAGTTATCAATTATGCCAACTAGCTTGTTTTTGGTTGGTTCACTTGGCATAAAATCATAAAATGAATACATCATCATTTCCACCTGTATATACATGTTTGGAGGACTGTATATATGCATATCAACTCAGATTTTTGAAAGAGAAATCAACAAATAATAGTTGACAAGATTATGTCAACATATAACACCAAAATTTCCATTTTCTCCTTGTATTTTGTGATGAATTCCACACCACTAACATCAAATGAGAGAATATAATGGAAAACCACCACATAATCTTCAAGATAATCATAAATCAACTCCAAAATAAATATAATAAGATACTAAAGAGATTCCTTGAGTAAAAATACCAAAACTGCCCTCATTGGTAAAATCACCAAAATACCCCTAGTGAGAGAAAACTCCAGAAATGACCCTGATGGTCAGGGATAGATATAATAACACCTTTGTGATGATAAATAATAGATAAATGTGTCCTTGAAACATTATCACCATGTCAAGTTCCTACACAAACTCAAAATGTCAATTTTGCCCTTTTTGGCAAGTTGTAGAAACTTCCAAGGCACATTAGTCACAAGACATTTATAATCATCAAAAAACACATAATAACAACAAGATAAACATATATGAATCATGTAAAAATGAAAACAACTATTTGATCATATTTTAGAAAAATATTTCTAAAAACCCTAGACATCGATCGATCGAAGTGCCTCAGCTTCAGAGATCCATGTCTCACTGTGAGTTTCAGATTTTTTCTTTTATCTGTAGGACCTGTATAGCACCACTAGAAGGGGGTTGAATAGTGGGTTTGGAAAATTTGGTTTCGAAAACTTTTTGAACCAAAAAACCTCACTTCTGAAATAGTTTCTGTTTTTAGATTCTGTTTTGAAACGTTTGAAAGACTAGGTTATAGAACTTCAAAAATTCTGAAATTTGGAGAGAATCTACTATCAGATGTTTTGAGTATCCCCTAAAAATTTCATATTAAAATTCAACATCTAACCTATTGAAAATACGTTTGTGATCAGATTACGCGAATCTGTCAGAAACAGTACTCCATTTGAAAATTTTATTCCGATTAATTCGTAACTCCAAATGGCCTGAACATTTAATGAAAAACCCCTTAAAATATGTCTTTTAATGGGTCGAAACATTTTTGAAAAATTCTTTTGGTAAGTATGTCAAATACGTTAATGTTCTCAACCTTTGTAAGTCTGAAAATCAGATTGCACTAGACTCAGAACTATTAACTTTTGATAGACTTATAATTATCTAAATGGGGTGAAAATTGCGCCAAATGAAATCTAAGAGGTGTGGCTATGTTTCTGGAAACTTTTACGATTTTTGAAATTCGTTTGATATTTTTACTATTACAATGAAAACGATGCAAAGTGTTGGAAACTGAAAGTAAAGTGCTGAAAGTAATAACACCGAGAATTTTATACTGGTTCGGTTAACACAACCTATTTCAGCCTTTGAGGACACCTTATTGGTTATCACTAAACACAAAATATCACCCTACCACAAAGGTTGCTGGAGTTACACACCAACTCTAACTCTTTACACACAATACAATCAATCACACCGATCACGAACACCACCACCGAACGGATGAAGGTTTGATCACACCTTGATCAACCTTTTACAATTGAAACGTATATGGTGGTCTAATCAAAACCTATTAAATATATTGAATATAAGAACAATACGCTTGAGAAAAGAAGAAGAATAAGAAAAAAATGTAGAAAGAGAGTAGAAGACAATTTTGCACTTAAGAGAATATGAGAGTTGTCTTGCATTTGTTTTGCTCTCTTCTCTTCTTTTTAATTCAAGTTGGCCGGCCCCCTCTAGGTCTTTCATCACCTTGAGAATTCTCTTTAATTCCCTTGGAAGATTACCTTGTGTAGAGATGACACCATCTTGCTTATTTGACACAACTTGATTGGATGAATATCTTGGCTTTGCTTACTTGGCATTTCATGATTGGTCCAACCTTGTCACCATTTAGTAGCTTTAAAAATCTGAGATTAACATCTAAAACATGTGACAAATAAGGTTTAAAACATTTCCAAATATTCAACAATTAATCCCTACAAATTCAGAAGCAAATTTATCACCATTCAAGACTCAAAAATCGGCCACCACATTGTTTCACATGCTGAATTTTCAGCATGTGTTACATTTGCTACAAAGTTTGAATTGTTACCTTGTGTAGCTCCCTCCATTATGCCACTAACCTTGTGTGGCTTATTCTACACCAATTGAGATGCCAACTAAGCTCCACCAAGCTACAGTAGGCGTGTGATATGGTCTCCAACATGCGTTGAATTTCATTTTTGTAACTTTGTAAAATTGTGCACAATAATTATACACATATGGTATATTCTAATCAGCCCTAATTTGAATATTCTAGTACACTTTAATATGTCTTGAATATGTAAAAAGTGTCTAGATACATGTTACATGTTATGCCAAAAATGTTCCATGTGTTGTGTTCGTAAAAACCGAATTTTCGACTTTTATCGATTACGCGATTTTTCTCCGATTAAATTCACACTTTTTGCACATTTATATATATTATGTCACACATAATATACATAAAATACATTAAATATTCAGCTCATAATGGCTGACTTAAAAGGCGCCCCATGTGACAAAAAGAGTTGAATTTGAAATCTCCACAATTTGGCCTTAATTGGGGGTGATTTGTGTATTCCAACATGGAATGATTTCACGACTAAGTATACCATGTTAACCACAAAATTTGTGGCCATTTTTGAACTATATGGGCTGGCCATCTATATATGGCAAGTACGTGACACGTCGGCGAAGTTTCGGTAGTCACCCGATACGACAATTTTCGGTTTATAACTTTGTAATGTGTCGTAATAATTTTGTCATCACCATGACTTATATGATATGATATAAGACCTGAATGTACTCATAAATATGAGGTAAGTATAGTGGTGTGACGTTGACATACGATCGTAATATATGTAACATGTCGGTAGTACATCGGAATATATGTGTATTGTGCCTTTTTATAAAAAAATGTGAGTGTATATATAATATATATATATATATATAAAAACGTTTGAATAAGATGGAGAGGAGACTTTCCATGTTTCAATTTGTTGCCATCATGCCTTCTCCAAATATATCTCCATTTAATGAACTACTTAGTTCATTTAACTAAGTACTTCACTTAATGAAGTAGTTTAGTTCATTAATGGTGGCACCTGAAAATAATTCAAATACAAAAAATGTTTGCCATTTGATGTAAGATTTAAAGCTTCATGGCTTGTTAGTATGGCAACATTATATTTAAAGTATATAAGGCAAGTTTATCACAAAAGCATGTCAAGTAATAAAATTGCCATGCATTTCTTAAACACGTTGTATTTAAATCATGTATTTATAAACCACTCGAACTCTTTTTCTCAACAATCTCCCCCTTTTGATGATTTACAAAATAACACTATTTCATGATTTAAATTTAACCACTCCCTCTCTAATTGTGCACAAATTCGAATTTTGAATTTTGAATTGTCATCCCCTTGATTTGTCCAATCATACTCTCTTACCTCCTTAAATAACTCTCGCTCTCCCTTAAATCATGCACTTTCTTTCCCCCTTCATTTTGTAAATAATATCAAAAGTGATGAAAGAAAAAAATAGCAATTAGTATAATAACAAAAATCATGCATTTCAAGTGCGTTCTTAAGGGTTATTTATTCAACCCTTTGCGAGTGTCCCTTTTGGTACCCAAATTTGGGTGACATTTCTAGGTCTTCCAAAAGATGAGAAAGGAGATGAAGATGCAACATAATAAACATTATGTGGGTATGTGTTTGGTGCTTGGCCGAGAATCCCATCATGCACATAGTATGATCTTTGTTTTTGATATGTTCTTATGTTGGTGTGCATGGAGTGTGATCTAGATGCATTTATGGTAAATGAATGTCGTGTATGCATTAATGGTTTCTTTTCATATTTGTACGGCACAAAATTATATCTCGTATGATATGAAGATGAATCACGATGAGATGACATAGGGGGATCTAGGCATCTTCTTAGGCGCCACATATGTCTTAGACACATCTATTTTCTTAGACAGAATGAATTTGGTTGATTTGTTTAGTGTCTCATTTTTTTCAACATATCCTAATCCGGTTTTTTTGTTATCATGCTTTTGTGAAGAAATGATGCGATCTAGCACGTTTGTACCTGTATCAAATTGTTTCACCATTTTTTCTATATCTATATTCCTTGATTTCAAATTTGAAATCTCGGATTTCATTTCATTATTTTGTATCGCTAATGATGAGATCTCTAATTTCAATGCATTGATGATGCAAGACGACTCTTCTTTTGAATCATTTAATTGAGAAACAAGGTTCTTGTTAGAAGATTCTAACAATTTCTTGTCTTCAATTAATCGTTTCTTTTCTTTTGCAAGAGTCTTTGTGAATTTATGCAATTCTAAATACTGACTTACCAAATCATCATAAGAAGGTTCAGAATCAGAATCAGAGTCAAAAGATACCTCATTTGATTCCTTAGATGTAAAGCATACTTGTGTCGTTTGTTCTTTCGTATCGTCAGTCTCAGAGTCAGATGGATCACTCCAAGTGGAGGCTTTGAAGGCTCTTCTCCTTTGTTTAGGTTCTGAGACGAGTCTAGTTTTGATCCGATCCTTGTCAAGGTGTTTGTTCGTTTGTTTGTCCTTGTGAGGGCAATCATATGATAAGTATCCAAGTTTTCCACATTCATAACACTTTATTTCCTCATTATTTTTATTTCTATAGTTCTTAGATGAAGTAGGCTTATGTTTGTTTTTAATTAATTTTCTCATGATCTTTCTTAATCTTCTAGCCATCGTGATTAGATCTTCATCATCAGAATCTGTGTCACTATCATCTACGCGATCATAAGAAGTAGAGACGTATTCATTTGATTAATCATCGGAATCTGTGTCACTATCATCTACGCGATCACAAGAAGTAGAGACGTATTCATTTGATTTAAACGCTATAACCTTATCTTGTTTAGAAGTAGAGTTGGAATTTCTTAAAGTTAGTTTGTTTTCATATCCTTTAATGATCCGATCAATTCCTCCATTTTTACCGACTTAGTATCCTTACTTTCTTCGATTGCATTGACTTTTGAATCCCATTCAGATGGGAAACTCCTTAACACCTTTTGAACCTTTTCTTGCATAGAAAAAGCTTTGCCAAGAGGCTCAAGAGAATTGTAGATGTTAGTCAATCGTAAGTCCATATCAACGATAGATTCATTGGGCAATAATTTAAAAGACTCAAGAGTAGATATAAGCATATTTATTTTAGACTATTTGACTTGACTAGTCCCTTAATGTTTCATCTCAAGAATTCTCCACATCTCTTGGGCATTAGAGCAGTTAGACACATAACTTGATTAGTTTTTACTCAACCCGTTTAAAAGAAGTTGCATCGCTCTAGCATTCATACTTAATCTCTTTTTGTCATCACTAATGCATTCTTGTTTCGGTTTTATGACTTCTAGTGTGACATCATCAACAGTGCATAACTTACAAGGAACGAAAGGACCGTCTTTTATAATAGACCACAAATTAATATCAATAGCCATAAAGAAAAGTTTCATTCTAAGTTTCCATTGGATAAAGGACTCACCGTCAAAAAGAGGAGGCCTTACGGTTGACATTCCTTCTTACTCGGTTTTGTAATTAATGGTTGCCATCTCACTAAGATCGTTAGATCTCCTTGTCGTGAGTGTGCCTGCGCTCTGATACCATTGTAGGACCTGTATAGTACCACTAGAAGGGGGGTTGAATAGTAGGTACAGAAAATTTGGTTTTTAAAACTTTTTGAACCAAAAACCTCACTTCTGAAAACAGTTTCTCTTTTCAGATCCTGATTTGAAACGTTTGAATGACTAGGTTACAGACCTTCAAAAATTCTGACATTTGGAGAGATTCTAATTTCAGATGTTTTGAGTATCTTCTAAAAATTACAGATTAAAATTCAACCTCTATCCCTTTGAAAATACGTTTGTGGTCAGATTGTGCGAATACGTCAGAAACAGTACTCTGATTTGAAAATTTTATTCCGATTAATTTGTAACTCTAAATGGTCTAAAAATTTGATGACAAACCCCTTAAGATATTTATTTTAACGGGTGGAAAAATTTCTGAAAAATGCCTTTGGTAAGTGAGTCAAATACGTTAATGTTCTCAACCTTTGCAAGTCTTAAAATCAGATTGCACTAGTTTCAGAACTATTAACGTTTGATAGACTTATACTTATCCAAATAGGGTGAAACTTACACCAAATGAAAGCTAAGAGGTGTGTCTATGATTCTGAAAAATTTTAAAATTTTTAAAATTCGTTTGATATTTTTACTATTGCAATAAAGACGATGCAAAGTGCTGGAAACTGAAAGTAAAGTGCTGAAAGTAATAACACCGAGAATTTTATACTGGTTCGGTTAACACAACCTACTTCAGCCTTCGAGGACACCTTATTGGTTATCACTAAACATAAAATATCACCTTACCATAAGGGTTGCTGGAGTTACACACCAACTCCAACCTTTTACACACAATACAGTCAATCACACCGATCACGAACACCACCACCGAACGGATGAAGGTTTGATCACACCTTGATCAACCTTTTACAATTGAAACATATATGGTGGTCTAATAAAAGTCTATTCAATATATTGAATATGAGAACAATACGCTTGATAGAAGAAGAAGAAGAAAAAGAAGAAGAAGAAGAAGAAGAAGAAGAAAATGTAGAAAGAGAGAGTAGAAGACAATTTTGCACTTAAGAGAATATGAGAGTTGTCTTGAATTTGTTTTGCTCTCTTCTCTTCTTTTTAATTCAAGTTGGCCGCCCCCTCTAGGTCTTTCATCATCTTGAGAATTCTCTTTAATTCTCTTTAATTCTCTTGCACATTTATGTATATTATGTCACATATAATATACATAAAATACATTAAATATTCAGCTCATAATGGCTGACTTAAAAGGCGCCCCATGTGACAAAAAGAGTTGAATTTGAAATCTCCACAATTTGGCCTTAATTGGGGTGATTTGTGTGTGCCAACATGGAATGATTTCATGACTTATATACCATGTTAACCACGAAATTTGTGGCTATTTTTGAAGTATATGGGTTGGCCATCTATATATGGCAAGTACGTGACACGTTGGCGAAGTTTCGGTAGTCACCCGATACGACAATTTTTGGTTTATAACCTTGTAACGTGTCGTAATAATTTTTTCATCACCATGACTTATATCATATGATATAAGACCTGAATGTACTCATAAATATGAGGTAAGTATAGTGGTGTGACGTTGACATACATTCGTAATATATGTAACGTGTCGTTAGTACATCGGAATATATGTGTATTGTGCCTTTTTATAAAAAATCTGAATATATATAATATATATATAAAAACATGTGAATGAGATGGAGAGGTGTTATGACCCGTGATTTTGTAAAAGGAAACAAAACATAATAAAATTATATGTAATGATTATCTTAAGAGTTATGATTGGTATTGGATACATGTGATAGAGTTGGAATAGGAAATTAGGATAAGGACAATTTAAATGGAAAAAAAAATCTATATCTACTAGGAATATTCTTAAATCTAAATACCCCCATCTATATCTATATATATATACTACCCTAAGATGCAACCCTAACCTACCCAATATTTCCCCAATTCAGCCGTCCATCCCTTTTAGAAAAAAAAACAAATTACAGCCTTGATTGCCTCTCCTCCAATTTCCAACGCCACCAGCCAGCAACAGCCAAAAAGAATTTCTTTTATTTTGCAACTTTCGGATGCCTTTGCTGCTGGAAAAAAAAATATACAATCCACCCTCTTTTCTTCAATATTAATGTCGAGAGTCAGGAAGGAGAGAAAAAGGGGTTATCTTGCTCCAACCAACACCAATCCTAGGTTAATCACGGTATAATACGTGAATCGAGGTAAGTAATCTTGGTGTATTTACTATTAATTTTGTAAAGACTTAAGCATATGTTTTTATACTAAATCCAGATCATGTATTAGTATGTATGCTTGTATGGATGATTGATTATATGGATATATATTTTGCTGTGTATGACGATGTATATATGGATATATACGCTAAACCGAAACCTTGTATTATGTTTGAGCCGATTATCTGTCTAATTATGTATAATGATTAAGTTGTCGTGGATGTATAATAGACAGTCAGTCGATTTTTTTTATTACATAATTACACAATTCTAAATAGACAATGTTAGAAAACAATTGGACAGTGGCTGATGTGGGAAATGCGCAAGTAAGCAAAAGCACAGTAACCTTTTGTTATATTTCAACTATAGTGGGGGGGTTACTTCAGGGCTTCAGAAAGCCTAAATAATTGTTTTATGCTATGCATGCACGTGTGATATTTATAAATGTATTTATATGTACATTGTTTGTTATTTGCAATATACATGTTTAGGCGTGCGTGTGTGTTCAAGCTAAACTTTGTTTTTTTTCCAAATATAAAAGGGGTCAGTGTTAATTTTATATGAAATGTAACATTGAAATGTTCATTTTAATGGAAAAACATACTAATTGACATAATTTATTATTATTTATAATTAGATCACACTTCCAAAAAGTAATATAAATTTCTGTTATCTGTTTGTTTTGTTATAGTAAAATGTTTGATATATATACTGTTTAACATTATATATATTATACAAACATTAATAACTTCATTTAGCTCATTTAGATTATAATTGTAAATTTTCTTTGTATTATGAAATGTGTATTATTAATTCATTAATACGTGTATTCATTGTAAATCATTATGACGCGCTTTCTTATAAGAATGATATTAAATATATCATTCTCAACGTATATCTTAAACTGATTCTTCTCACTTATATATACAGTAATGTTATTTTCTAACCTTTACTACAAATTCTAATGTTCGTATTCTGCTATCTTTAGAACGTATACATACGTACGTATATGTGCACATGTATGGGTGTGAGCATATATATATATGTATATATATATGTATATATATATATATGTATGTATGTATGTATGTATCTATGTATGCGGCTGAGAGGGTACATTTGGTACTTTTGGGATCCTGAGATTATTTGGTGTATTTGATTTTAGAACATTTGGTTTATTGGGCATATCAGATACTTTCGAAAATTACTTGGAAAATAATTCTGGAAATCGTGCATAGCATATTTTGGAAATTTACCCTTACAAGGAAAAAAAAATAGAAAGCTATGAACTAATTATGTTAAGTAAGTCAAATTAACCTTTATTATTAGTATTGATTTTATACTACAATTGTTTAGATTCGAGTCTAGAGGAGAAGGAAGTTGATTCGTCAAAAAAGGTAGGTACCTCTTCCCCCTCAAACGGGTATGATTCATGCATGCTTTGATGGTATACTAATGTGTTTCATTGTTTACTTGTTTAAGTTGTAAATTTTGTTTCGTTGTTTTTATTTGTTGTAAATTTTGTATATGTTGGAAAGTATGAGATATATTGTTTATGGCTGCTATGTGCGTGTATCTGTGTGTGAAATTGGTGGCATGATTGAATCGAAAACAAAATAGCCTTAAAAAAATGGGGAAAAGGGGGAACTTTTACATTAGGAGCCTTTAAGAAGTTGTGTTTTGGCCTTAGAATAGGTTCCTATAGACTGGAAATAGGAGAAAATGGGGGTTGGGATCGAAAAACAAATCACAGCGCGCGTTGCCACTGGTGGAACATCCAATTAAATAAATAAATAATTAATTAAATTAAAGCAGAGAACAGGCCGGCCAATGGACCGGGTCGTCTAGCCAGCTGTTCGGACCGAAGGCGGCCCATTAACCTCTCAAAAAAAAATATCGGACGTGGCGAATCAGGCCAGGAAAATATAATTAAATACCAATAAGAATTCAAATAAATTCCAAAAAATATAAAAGGTTAAAATTAAATTATTTTCACTTAAATTCTGAAGTTTGGTAAAATTGAAGTAATTAAAAATTAATAGTAATAAATAGAATTAAGTAAGGGAAACATAGGAGAAATTAGTAGAAAATTCTAGTAAACTAATACAAGCTAAGGAAAAATAAGGGTGGCGATAAATAACAACTTTCCAATATTTAAAAATTTCACAAAGCCAAATATTGAGTGCCGGAGGATGGTGAGGATGGGCCATGGGCCTCAGGCGATTGTGTTTTTGCATTCATGGCACGTGCATTGCATGATGGCGGGTCGTGACGTACGGGTCACGGGCGCTCAGGATGGTGTACAGTGGCGGGGCCACGACACTCAGGATGGTGTGTAGTGGCGCAGCCACGCACACTCAGTATGGTGACTTTGGGGTGTACGACCTGCAGCCACTCAGTAGGACCCGGGTTCATGCATTGCACGGTATAGATATCGGCATTCTGTGTGACATGACTTTGTTGCGTGTGACACGTTGATTGAGCATGCATCACGTACTTGCGTATTTTACATGGAGTGCTTTACTTACCGCATTTACTTTATCTTATGCATGTTATCTTATATCTATGTGCTATGTGGCTATATCATTTCGGTATGCACGTCTTGTATTGGTTTGAGGCGGACATCTACTGGGTGATTTCTGTCACTCACTCCTACTTCCCAAGTGAGCCGGATGAGGACTACAAGCACATCTTCGTTGAGGACGGGACGGACATATCAGAGTGGGCTGGTTGATAGCTGTAGCTAGGTTACGAGAGGGCTCTGCAGCTGTTTGTGTTTACTTATACTTTGGGATTTTCATAGACTTATTTGTTACTGTTATTATCAGAATTTTTATTCCGTAAGGTAATGACGATTATTGGATTAATTTAAGTTATGATTTACGTTTCCGCGAGAAAAATTTCTACGTCATTTCTGACATGTAAGAGATTGATTCGACGCCTTGTATTCTCCTAAGCGAGATACGGCGGGTGCACTGTTCCCGATGCTAGGGCTCGGGAGCGGGGCGCTACAGGTGGTATCAAAGCCGAGGCTTCAGATCCGCCTCGGAAACGTAGGATTAACTTGCTCACCTAGATATAAGCTATGATCTTTTCATAAAATGACGATTTTACCCCTAATAAACAATGTAGACTTAAAAGATGATTTTAGACTTAGGCTATGATCGGGTTATGGGAGGTGTGCGCCGATGGCAAGCTTTCTCTGTCTAATTACCGTTTTACCCCGTGTCAAACCCTTTTAACTCGCTATTGACTAATCGGATTTTTTTTTCCATGAACTGGAATTAGAGAAATGCCTCCATGACATGAGCTAGCTGCCAGCTGGAAATGGTGGTGAGAATCACCAGAATCAGGGGATCATCCCCAAGCACTTGAAGATGCGATAGTCACCATGACCAATGCCTTAGCACAGTAGCACCAGCTGCTGCACTAGCATGCACCACCTCCACCAACATCGCACTCGGACCTGAGATTCTTCGACAAGGAGACGCGGAGGAGTGATGGCGCAGCACAACTGACACCACCGACCACTTGGATCTAATTTCGGAATGAGTTTAAGAAGTACTACGTGTTCGACAGTGCGATCTTTCAGAGCACGGCTCTAGATCCACGGTGGAAGCATAGATTTAGGCTATGATCTTAGAAATTAAGCTACGATTTTGCCCTAAGTCATGATCTTAGACATAAGTACTGATTTTTTTTGTCGTAAGCACTAATTATACATTAAGCATGCTATTGGGAATAAGATGAGACCTTAGAGGTTAAGTGATAATCCTACCCGTAAGTCACGACTTAGACATAAGCGACGATCTTGATTAAGAGTTTATCTTTGACTTAAGCATTGATTTTAGTCGTAAACATTGATTATATGCTAAGTATGATTTGGAAATAAGAGCTGATCTTAGACATAAATGGCGATCTGAACATCAGGTGATGATTTGAATATAAGCACTGATCTTAGTTCGTAAGCTGTAATTATATTCTAAGCATTGAGCTTAGAAATAGGTAATGATTTTAGATGTAAGGAATGATGATACCGAGTATCGATTCTAGAAATAAGTGAAGACATTAGACCTAAACGATGATCGGATAAGGGATATGCCACGTATGCCTAGGGCACCCTGTATGATTTTGAATTATTTGCCTTACTTAAGTGTTAATTATAATATTTTGCATAATCCCTTAGATCAAATTCCTGCAAACCCGGTACCCTTGTGATAAATGAAGCGGGTTCACGCCCCTACCTCTATATTAGTGTCGGAACCTGATTAGGTCTAAGTTGAGATCGTAGCACTTAAGGAATGAATTGTAGCAAATGATAGAGGCTAAGTAACGATTTATAAGTACTATAATCAGTAGACTCGAGCAAAGGATAATGTACAAAGGGGACTATAGTTATGATTAAGATGCTGAGTTGTAGAGTATCAAATAGGCCGAAGATATTAGTTTGATTAGAGATATTAATTGATAGTGATAAGCGAGAAATACTAGAACGAGTATAGTGGAATAGCAAAGAACTATGAATTTGAGTGTTGATTCATAGAAGTACGCAAGGATGATGCATGGAGTAGGCTTGAACTGAAATAGGGTAAATATGAACATGTAGTGGGTGCTTTCCAGGTAAGATCTAACTAAGTTAAAGTTAGCGGTTAAAACAACCAAGCAAAGAAGTATGGTGGATCAGTCTAGCTTGCGGAAGCGTGGTGGATTGGAATGCCCTAAGTCGATCAATACCTAGTGTGTCATAATAGGATTGGACAACTTAAGCTAAAGATTTATAAGAAACGTTACATATGTGGATTTTTCATTGACATCAAGGGGTGACTTAGAAAATTATACGAAGTATTGGATGATTTGGTGGATATTTTAGATGGTCATGTGATTAGGGGATGAGATCATATGTGATGAGGTTAAGAATTCGAAATTGTAGACCGCAAAAAGTTGAGTGATACAAGCCAAGTGGTGAAGTAGAAGTTCATAACTTGTAATTATAGATAATTAAGTTAAAGATTATGGTACACCTAAAAACGGATCTTAGAGTGCTGCTGATGTCTGCATATATAAGAAAGATATCGACTGGCGATCGGGGCATGGAACCTCTAGTATGATGATAATACCCATAAGTTTGATCTTAGAGTTTTAAGAAGATAGGTTATGTTGACAATACCCTAAGTTTGATCTTAGAGTTTTAAGAAGATATGTTATGTTCTTAAGTAAGTAGAGAATAATGGACTTAGAAACTACCTTTTAGTATACAAGGAATGATTTTGAAGATTTAGTCATACACCGAGGAAGTTAAATGGTTAACGTATCATAATACATAATGGATATTTAGCATGGTCATTATCTAAGTGAATGATTAAATAGAACCATATTAAGTCGATGATCCCGTCATACGCAAGTTTCGAGGACGAAACTTTTTGTAAGAGGGAAGGAATGTTATGACCCGTGATTTCATAAAAGGAAACAAAACATAATAAAATTATATGTAATGATTATCTTAAGAGTTATGATTGGTATTGGATACATGTGATAGAGTTGGAATAGGAAATTAGGATAAGGACAATTTAAATGGAAAAAAAAATCTATATCTACTAGGAATATTCTTAAATCTAACCTACCCAATATTTCCCCAATTCAGCCGCCCATCCCTTTTAGGAAAAAAAAACAAATTACAGCCTTGATTGCCTCTCCTCCAATTTCCAACGCCACCAGCCAACAACAACCAAAAAGAATTTCTTTTATTTTGCAACTTTCGGATGCCTTTGCTGCTGGAAAAAAAATATACAATCCACCCTCTTTTCTTCAACATTAATGTCGAGAGTCAGGAAGGAGAGAAAAAGGTGTTATCTTGCTCCAACCAACACCAATCCTAGGTTAATCACGGTATAATACGTGAATCGAGGTAAGTAATCTTGGTGTATTTACTATGAATTTTGTAAAGACTTAAGCATATGTTTTTATACTAAATCCAGATCATGTATTAGTATGTATGCTTGTATGGATGATGATTATATGGATATATATTTTGCTGTGTATGACGATGTATATATGGATATATACGCTAAACCGAAACCTTGTATTATGTTTGAGCCGATTATCTGTCTAATTATATATAATGATTAAGTTGTCGTGGATGTATAATAGACATTCAGTCGATTTTTTTTATTACATAATTACACAATTCTAAATAGACAATGTTAGAAAACAATTGGACAGTGGCTGATGTGGGAAATGCGCAAGTAAGCAAAAGCACAGTAACCTTTTGTTATATTTCAACTATGGTGGGGGGGTTACTTCAGGGCTTCAGAAAGCCTAAATAATTGTTTTATGCTATGCATGCACGTGTGATTTTTATAAATGTATTTATATGTACATTGTTTGTTATTTGCAATATACATGTTTTGGCGTGCGTGTGTGTTCAAGCTAAACTTTGTTTTTTCCCAAATATAAAAGGGGTCAGTGTTAAGTTTATATGAAATGTAACATTGAAATGTTCATTTTAATGGAAAAACATACTAATTGACATAATTTATTATTATTTATAATTAGATCACACTTCCAAAAAGTAATATAAATTTCTGTTATCTGTTTGTTTTGTTATAGTAAAATGTTTGATATATATACTGTTTAACATTATATATATTATACAAACATTAATAATTTCATTTAGCTCATTTAGATTATAATTGTAAATTTTCTTTGTATTATGAAATGTGTATTATTAATTCATTAATACGTGTATTCATTGTAAATCATTATGACGCGCTTTCTTATAAGAATGATATTAAATATATCATTCTAAACATATATCTTAAACTGATTCTTCTCACTTATATATACAGTAATGTTATTTTCTAACCTTTACTACAAATTCTAATGTTCGTATTCTGCTATCTTTAGAATGTATACATACGTACGTATATGTGCACATGTATGGGTGTGAGCATATATATATATATATATATATATATATATATATATTTATAACGGAAGGATACCTTCCGGCTTTTATTTATATATCATATCCTGCGTTAATGGCCGAGGGTAGCCATGAGTACAAGCGAAAATAAAAGAAAAAGAAACCAAATGATCAGTCGCGGGACTGCTAATCTATCTATATTTCAAAAGAACGATGGCTGCGCCGTCTAGTAACCATTGAGGACGGTGGAGGTGGTGGAAGATCCTTCCGAGACCTGCGTTTTTTCCGAGATAGTCCACCAAGGAGAGCCCCGCCCCTAGTCGATGTCCTGCAACAATCCAAATCATCGCCCGCAATGATCAAACTATCGCGTAGATCATCATATTCAGTGCCTTTACGGCGAGTATATGAGAGAGAAGCTTCATTGTCCGAACCTAGTGCCAAAGCCACTTCCTCTTCCTCTTCACGAAAGTGATCTTGATAGAATTGTTCCACTAAGGGATCATAAGCAGGCTGGCCATAGGCTGGCATTATCGCTAATGAACCGGCAATTCAACTTGAATGGATTGAATTTGGACTTCCGGAGCCACTTCAGACGGTGAGGTCATCTCATGAGCATGCTGCATGGCCGTGTATGAAATCTCCAAGGGCGGAGATGATGTAGGTGTATCTGTGTGCTGCAGATCCTGTTGCTTGTGAAACTCCAATGTAGGCGGCACGACCAGTACCGGACATAAATTTGCAGTCAACCTAGAGAAAATCTGCGATACAGATGGGTCAGCAGTATGCACAGGGTGTTGCGGGGTGTCAGATGCTTCATCCAGAGCGTCAGGAACGCGTGATGGATCAACCGTCGATATGTCCTCTACTAAAGTGTCAGTTGGCAAATAATTGTCCGATACATGTCCAATATCGTGTGGCATGGTATCTGTAGGAAAGTCTGCTGCATCACAAAACGCATCGCGTATGGCATTATCGGAAGAATGTTGCTCCAGTATAGAGATCGGTTCCCCTATGACAGGACCCCCTGCCCCCGGATCATTTGAGAGCGGCGATGGATCCTCCAATGAAGTGGGATGCTGTGCATTTGGCCCCATGTTTTCTTTAACCGTATGTAGATTTCCTGGCGGCGGAACAGGTTGGTTGGGCTTTACTGGAGTCCATCGCGTCTTGGATGGACGAGATTTCGGGGGTGGAGGAGGTGGGGGCGGAGTACCAGTCTCACCCTTAGATGTGCAATCAGCATGTTTATGCCCCAGTCTACGACCAGACTGAAGAATTAACGACCTTTAGCTTGTAGATAAATTTTTTGCGGCAACTCCTGTGATACATCAATCTCCACACATACACGAGCTACCGATGGACGTAAGCCTTTAGAGGTGGCTACGTCTAATTTAAGAGGCAAACCGATTGTGCGCACTATTTCGAACAAAGCTTCCTGCCTATGTAGGTGGATCGGCAATGCCGGTAGTGAAATCCAAACCGGCACAATTGGGACATCAGAGGAAGGGTCAAAATCCACTGTCCATTTTGTGACCCTCATGTGACAACCAGAAATATGCCAAGAACGACGATAAAAACATCGCAAATAATCTGCTTCATTGGTAAAATTCAGCAATATATGCGTTTGATCAATGAGAGTAATCCGAAGGTCGTGGTGAAAACCAATCTTTTCAAAAACATCGCGTATGACCTTTAGGGGGGGCGCCCATACCAAAATGTACCGACTAAAGAGTACCGAAAAGGGACAGCCAATGCATCAATTTCCGAATCAAGAAATAAAACCAGTGGAATACCTTTATAACGCGTTGCTGTCTTAGGAGAGATGGATATCGGCGTGGTTGAAGGCGCAGCAGTCATGGTTGTCGATGTTGTGAATTTGATCGCCGGTACGCCTTTGAATCGCGTGATATCCCTAGGAGGTATCGTCACTGCAGATCGCTGAACAACTGCGGCATAGGATCAAGATGGCTCCACGATCGAAATCGCATGGAGCCGTGAGATTGCGAATTGAAAACCAGAAATGAAAATCAAGAAACACCAAGAATTGAATCAGAAAAATGAACGAAATTGCGGCAGCGGCTGGCGCCGCCACTCAGTCGCCGTTTCGCCAGAGCTCCATCTCTATATATATATATATATTATATATATATATATATATTTTTTTTTAAAAAAAGGTCTTTTATTAGATTAAAGCCTCACTTTTGGCGGAGGAAAACCATTATACAAGTGTCAGAATACGTAAATAAAAAGATCAAGAAGCCAATAATGAGATATCTCCAGTCGTATACGATATGTCGCATTAAAACCTTGCCAAGTAAAACCACCCTTGTGGATAAAACCTTGGTGAAGGAAAAAGCGTGCATATTTATACGACTGTCATTGATACCGAAGTTGTACAATACAGTATACAAAAAGTGTGTATAAGCAGCTGTCCGCCGACTATGTATGCCACTGGAGTTGAAAATGAAAGCCAATTTGAGTTGGACTATGTTGAAAGACTGCCATTTTAGCGTTCCATTGTGATGCTCCGTCCAAATATCATCCACGCGTAAAAGCATCCAAATGTTATTAATCAGCCATGTCATCCAAACCGCATTGACCAGCCATGCAATAGTGAAATAAAAACATGTGTGAACTATATCGAGGGTACAAGAGAATGAATCAATGCAGTAGAAAGAACACATACCCAACCTGCCTGCACCAACTGATGGGCAGGCAGGGTTATGGAAGGAGAGCCAATCCATATGGAAGACCCGGGCCAAATTTTGTACGTGAAAATGCATCCATACCGTCGCCATACATAAATGTGCGTCAAGGAAATTGATGAAGATAGCCCCCCGATGTCTCCCAGCACCAAGTAAAGTGGGTAAACATATAGTCAACCAAGATACACGGATCAAATAAATTAGACTCAGCAGCGTAGTAAGAACGGGAAATCGTGAGCTAAAATGCAAAAGGAAAGAAAACGAACCATGCCTGCCCGCACCAAAGTTGGTGCAGGCAGAAAAGAGGAAACATTGCCAATCCGTATGGAAGACTGCATGTTTCCTATTGTAGCCAGTGCACGCCAAATATAACTCACAGCAGCCACCGCAGCAATTGATCCAGGTAACAACATTAATATATATCAACAAATAAATTATACAGCAGCAATGTTTAAGATAAGCAGTATGCGTACCGAGTCTGCCCGTGACTGTTAGGACACGGGCAGAAGGTTCAAAAAAACCGCAAGCCATTAAATTGGGCGTAACTGCGCCGATGTGAGATCCAGTGCGACGGATGCCTTGACCATGGGAGGAAGAGTATGACTGTTGTACAACCCCGTTGTTGGATGCATCATTGCATGTTGAGCAAGATAATGAGCCGGCATATTATTCTCGCGGTAAGTATGAAGCAATACCAGCCTATGCTGACTAACCAGACTGTGAAGCTGCTGAAGATGGTAATTTCCCACTGGTTGCCGTGGTTTACCTAGTAATGCTAGTATTTGTGCACAATCTGATTCCACCATGAGCGAACGGTATAAGGGTAGAAAATAAATCAGGCCAAAAAGAGTAGCCTGAATCTCTGCCTGTAGCGGTGTACTAGGAGGGAGACGAAAAGAAAGGGCCCGGATACAACTCCCATCGTGATTACGCAATATAACTCCACCTGCTGCATAATGTTGTCCAACTGCTGCATCCACATTTAACTTGAGACGCCCAGAAGGGGGTGTTTGCCACCGAATAACCCGAAGACGAGGAGTGCGAATCCGAGGGAGCCAGGAGAGAGATAGCAAAGGACCCGCTGCCAGCTTGGTGCCCTGGATACTCATCGCCCAAACGTGTATATCAAAGTGAATAGAGTTACGTAATGCCGTCGTCGAAAAAATTATTGTGTCCCCAAAGATGAGCTGTGCATATTGACGCCAAATATTTGATAAAACTATCGCAGGAATGACAATCTTCAAAACACCCGCAAGGGATGTAGAATTGGACCGATACCACCAAGAGAGTAAATATTGCCGCAGAGACAGAGATGTCGGTGGTACGCCATGTAGTTCAGCAGCAAAGAAACTCCAAAAATACCGAATGCGTGAACAGTAAATGAATATATGATCCACTGTGGCTGAATGCGATTTGCAAAAGGGGCATTGTGTAGGACGCACCACTAAATATTTTCCTATGTAATCTTCAAATGGCATAGCTGAATGGAAAAAATCGCCACAATAAAAGTCGAACAGAGGGAGAGTGGTGTTTAGACCAAATAAATGCTGTTGAGAGTAAGGTTGGTCGCGAAACCCGACATATATCATATGCCGACTTAAGAGAAAACACCCCAGAAGGCGTGGCCGTCCATGATGGGAATGCGCCTAATCCAGTTGAGTGAGAGGAGCAGATGGGGTGAATTCGACAGATAGACTTCCAAACCGCAGAATCTGGTAGCCTGGGAGTATAGTCCCCCCGTCTTCCATATTTAAGATGCATATATTGACTCCATAATGTGTCATGACATTGATACTGCCACCATATACGACATTTATATGCTTGTTGCAGCTCACGAAGACTGCGAAGCCCTAATCCACCCTCCTCAATCGGAGTGGTCATAGAGTTCCATGCGACCCAATGGTGTCTATCTCCCCAAAAGAATGATGACATCTTCCTGTCGAGCATTCGAATGACTGACTGAGGCATGCCACCTGCCGCCAAAATATGTAGGGGGAGCGCTGTAATAACGGAGCGTAGTAGCACAAGCCGACCTGCGAATGATAAGAGTCGAGAATGCCAACCCTGTAATCTGTCATCCACATGCTGTAATAATGACAAACAGTGACTAGCCCGAGGGATGCCCTTATGAAGATAAGAACCCAGATAGCGAAAAGGCAGAGAGATGTGGCGCATGCCTAGGATTCTTTTTATATTTTGACATTGTCGCGCTGTAATATTTGATTTTAGAACATTTGGTTTATTGGGCATATCAGATACTTTTGAAAATTACTTGGAAAATAATTTTGGAAATCGTGCATAACATATTTTGGAAATTTACACTTACAAGGAAAAAAAATAGAAAGCTATGAACTAATTATGTTAAGTAAGTCAAATTAACCTTTATTATTAGTATTGATTTTATACTACAATTGTTTAGATTCGAGTCTAGAGGAGAATGAAGTTGATTCGTCAAAAAAGGTAGGTGCCTCTTCCCCCTCAAACGGGTATGATTCATGCATGCTTTGATGGTATACTAATGTGTTTCGTTGTTTACTTGTTTAAGTTGTAAATTTTGTTTCGTTGTTTTTATTTGTTGTAAATTTTGTATATGTTGGAAAGTATGAGATATATTGTTTATGGCTGTTATGTGCGTGTATCTGTGTGTGAAATTAGTGGTATGATTGAATCGAAAACAAAATATCCTTAAAAAAATGGGAAAAAGGGGAACTTTTACATTAGGAGCCTTTAAGAAGTTGTGTTTTGGCCTTAGAATAGGTTCCTATAGACTGGAAATAGGAGAAAATGGGGGTTGGGATCGAAAAACAAATCACAGCGTGCGTTGCCACTGGTGGAACATCCAATTAAATAAATAAATAATTAAGTAAATTAAAGCAAAGAACAGGCCGGCCAACGGACCGGGTCGGCTGGCCAGCAGGTCGGACCGAAAGCGGCCCATTAACCTCTCAAAAAAAAATATCGGGCGTGGCGAATCAGGCCAGGAAAATATAATTAAATACCAATAAGAATTCAAATAAATTCCAAAAAATATAAAAGGTTAAAATTAAATTATTTTCACTTAAATTCTGAAGTTTGGTAAAATTGAAGTAATTAAAAATTAATAGTAATAAATAGAATTAAGTAAGGGAAACATAGGAGAAATTAGTAGAAAATTCTAGTAAACTAATACAAGCTAAGGAAAAATAAGGGTGACGATAAATAACAACTTTCCAATATTTAAAAATTTCACAAAACCAAATATTGAGTGCCGGAGGATGGTGAGGATGGGCCAGGGGCCTCAGGCGATTGTGTTTTTGCATTCATGGCATGTGCATTGCATGATGGCGGGTCGTGACGTACGGGTCACGGGCGCTCAGGATGGTGTACAGTGGCGGGGCCACGACACTCAGGATGGTGTGTAGTGGCGCGGCCACGCACACTCAGTATGGTGACTGTGGGGTGTACGACCTGCAGCCACTCAGTAGGACCCGGGTTCATGCATTGCACGGTATAGATATCGGCATTCTGTGTGACATGACTTTGTTGCGTGTGACACGTTGATTGAGCATGCATCACGTACTTGCGCATTTTACATGGAGTGCTTTACTTACCGCATTTACTTTATCTTATGCATGTTATCTTATATCTATGTGTTATGTGGCTATATCATTTCGGTATGCATGTTTTGTATTGGTTTGAGGAGGGCATCTACTGGGTGATTTCTGTCACTCACCCCTACTTCCCAGGTGAGCCGGATGAGGACTACGAGCACATCTTCGTTGAGGTAGGGACGGACATAGCAGAGTGGGCTGGTTGATATCTGCAGCCAGGTTACGAGAGGGCTCTGCAGCTGTTTGTGTTTACTTATACTTTGGGATTTTCATAGACTTATTTGTTACTGTTATTATCAGAATTTTTATTCCGTAAGGTAATGACGATTATTGGAGTTTAATTTAAGTTATGATTTACGTTTCCGCGAGAAAAATTTCTACGTCATTTCTGACATGTAAGAGATTGATTCGACGCCTTGTATTCTCCTAAGCGAGATACGGCGGGTGCACTGTTTCCGATGCTAGGGCTCGGGAGCGGGGCGCTACAAGAGGAGACTTTCCATGTTTCAATTTTTTGCCATCATGCCTTCTCCAAATATATCTCCATTTAATGAACTACTTAATTCATTTAACTAAGTACTTCACTTAATGAACTAGTTTAGTTCATTAATGGTGGCACCTGAAAATAGTTCAAACACAACAAATGTTTGCCATTTGATGTAAGCTTTAAAGCTTCATGGCTTGTTATTATGACAACATTATATTTAAAGTATATAACGCAAGTTTATCATAAAAACCTGTCAAGTAATAAAATTGCCATGCTTTTCTTAAACACGTTGTATTTAAATCATGTATACGTAAATCACTCAAACTCTTTTTCTTAACATTATCTACATTGATCGATCAAAGTGAGGGTTCGATGTACATTGATCGATCGATGTGTCTCAGGTTTAGAAATCGATGTCTCACAACAAGGTCTTGGAATTTCTCTGCCTTACATGTATCGATCGATGCGAGGGATCAAAGTACAACGATCGATCGAAGTACAACAACCTGAGAGATCGATGTCATTTTTCTTCACTTTTTCAACTTTTAATTATTTATAACAATATGTGTGACATTTTTAGGTATCCACCACTTAAAATCATGACCACGAAAATTATCCAAAAATATTTCTCAACATTCTCCCCCTTTTGGATGATTTTCAAAATAACTCAACATAATTTTAATGTCACAACTCTTTATCAATTGTTTATCACATATTTACCAATTGTATACCAATTGAATTGTTTTAAAAACCTTACTAATTACCAATTGTTTCACCAATTCTATACCCATTGTTTTCAAACTTTCAAATCTCATGTTTGTTATATCGTGCACCTACAATAAACACCACTATACGGGGGGTGAATAGTGGTTAGCAGAAATTACACTACAACCCTTTGTAAAAATCCCCTTTGAAAACAGAATCTGAAACTGCCTCAGATTCAGAACCTGTCTCTGAAAAATTCAAAACTAATTGTACACAACTTCAAAAATTATGAAACTTTCCAAACTTTAACTTCAATGAGTTAGCAAGACTCTGTCCAAAAATCAGACAAAAATAAGATCGGTTGACCCTTCAAACAAATAAAACGATTCAGATGGTCAACCTAGACAGAATTGGACAGAATGTTGCTGATTTTGAAAATAGTGTTTCTCTTTGAATACTCAACCAAACAGGTTGATCTTTATATCAAAACACTCCTTAGGATATGTAGATGACGTTTCCAAAAGGCCTTGACCTTAAACAATTCTTGATAAATACAGAATTTAAGTTTCCTCAAAACTGGTTAGATTGTAGCCAGATTAGAGCAGTTATCTTGCAAAGACTGAAAGACTAACTCTCCCTTGCTCAAATCAAGTGATTCTTGTTGCAAATGAAATCTAACAGTCTGAAGTATAACTCCACCAAAAATCACAAATTTTGAAAGTATTTAACTATTTTTTCAAATTGTGAGAAGTTGTGTGAAAACTGCAATAAAAACGGACAGAATGCAGAAATGAAAAAACAAGACAAGAACACTGAGGATTTATCCTGGTTCGGTCAATGTGACCTACTCCAGTCCCAAGGAACACCTTTCCTATATAAATGGCTAATCAATATTACAAATGAAGCTCAAGAGGCTTGTAGCACAACAAAAATAACAAGAACACCTTTGCTACAAAGAATGAAACAAGAACAACAGCAAGAAAAAGATGATAGCTAGACAATTCAACAAATGCTTGTGAGCTTCAAGTGTGTTTCATCTTCTTCACCATTTCCTCTATTTATAGTGTCATTTGAGCCTTGGAGATAAGAACTCCAATGTGTTACCATCTTCATTATCAAATCCAAATGTCTTCTCATCATTGGTTGGCCTTGTACACTTGGCAAAATAAGACAAAATAATTGGTCCACCTTGTATAATCATCTTGGCCGAAAACATAAGCTTCAAAAATGACTTGGAATTTGCTTGATTTATCCTTAGCAAATAGAGATAATTCCCTCAACTTCTTGGCATAAACATAGGACATGTGAGTGTTGACAACTTCAAACTCAAAATTCAGCTCCTCACCCTCTTAGTAGCCGATGGCTACTAGGCAATTTTTGCCAAAATAATCTTTATCAAAATATAAATAATAAGAGAGGATAATACCACCAAAATATCCTCAACTTCAAGCACAATAATAGGACATGTGAATTCTTCATTTGACTTCAAAAATCTGCTGAAAATAGTCATGAATACCAAGTAGCCGTTTGGCTACATCTTTGGATTTTCCAAGTTGGCATTTTTGCCAACTAGCTCCTTTTTGATTTGTCCACTTGTCACCAACTCATAAAATGAATACCACCTCACACACAGCTGCTAATACACGTTTTTGATCATACAAATATGTGTAGCAACTCAAATTTTTGAAGAAGAAATTAATAGATAATAGTTGACAAGATTATGTCAACGTGTAACGCCGAAATTCCAAATATTTCTTCTTATATGTCGTGATCATTTCCACACCTGTACCACCTTGAAAACCTCTTAAAATGATGAATAATAACCTCCAACAACATATAAAATAGAGCCTTCAAGATAGAAATAGAATGTGACATCTCAAATCGTCACATATCCAGCTATAGTCATTAATACCATCAAAAGAGAGAAATGATATAAGATCACCATATAATCCTCAAAATAATAATAGCTCAACTCCAGAATGAAGATAACAATATGGTCAAGAGATTTGTTGAGTGCAAATACCAAAAATACCCTTGGGGATGAAATGACCAAAATGCCCTTGGTATGTGAAAACTCTAGAAATGACCCAGATGGTCAGAAATAATCATGATATCACCTTTGTCATGATAAATAGTATAAGAATACATCCTTGAAATATTTTCACCATGTGATGTTCCTACAAAACTCAAAATACCAATTTTGCCCTTTTTAGTAAGTTGTAGAAATTTCCAAGGTACGTTAGTCACAAGACATTTATAATCACTAAAAACGCATAATAATCACATAATAAACATGTATAAATCATATACAAATGAAAACAATCATTTTAACACTTTTTAGAAAATTATTTCTAAAAACCCTAGACATCGATCGATCGAAGTGCCTCAGCTTCAGAGATCGATGTCTCACCGTAAGTTTTAGAATTTGTCTCTGACCTACATCGATCGATCGAAGTGAGGGATCTATGTACATCAATCTATCGATGTGTCTCAGGTTTAGAGATCGATGTCTCACCATAAGGTCTTGAACTTTCACTGCCTTACTTGGATCGATCGATGTGAGAGATCTATGTACAAAAATCGATCGATGTGCAACAACCTGAGAGATCGACGTCAACTTTTTTAACTTTTTCAAATTTTAATCACATATAACACCATGTGTGACTTTTTAAGTATTCATCACGTAAAATCATGACTTTGAAAATTATCTAAAAATATTTCTCAACATTCTCCCCCTTTTGGATGATTTTCAAAATAACCTAACATGATTTTAATGTCACAACTTACAACCAAATGTTTATCAAGCGTTGTTTTTAACAAACCTTTAAATAGTACACTCCCCCTCAACTTATACTCTCCTCCCTAACCTATGCTCAACTTATACCATTTGAAACTTAGCATGACTTACCAACTCAAAAAACTTAGCATGACTTACCAACTCAAATCATGTTCTTATTCAATCTCCCCCTTTATTTTGCATATCATACAAAAGATAGAACTACGCAATGGTATCGTAAGTCATCATACCTAACTTGACTCGTAAGTTTTCAAAAGTGGCTTGATTAAGGGGTTTGGTAAAGATGTCATCTATCTGATGATCAGTTCTTATATGGTTTATAACTATATCCTCATTTTGAACATGATCTCGAAAGAAGTGGTATCGCACCTCAATGTGTTTGGCCTTAGAATGAAGCATTGGATTCCGAGAAAGATTGATTGCACTTGTATTATCGCAGAAAATTGGAATCTTATTCATTTTAATGCCAAAATCACTAAGTTTCTATTTAAGCCAAAGTATTTGGGCGGTACATAAACTTAAGGCAATATACTCGGCTTCAGTGGTAGAAAGAGCTACACTAGCTTGCTTTTTAGAAACCCAAGAGATCAAGTTAGTTCCTATAAATTGACACGTACCGCTAGTGGATTTTCTATCTAACTTGCAACCACCATAATCAGCATCACTATTGTAGAGAAAAAGGGGTTTGAGTGATTTTCAAATACATGATTTAAATGTGCACAAAAACAAACATAGCATAAACGTGCATGATATATATACATGTATGCATTATACATTGCTATTACTTGCCTTATTTAGCTTATATATTATGTTGCCGTACTAACGAGCCATGAAGCGTTAAAGCTTACATCATATGGCAAACAGTTGTTGTGTTTATACTATTTTCAGGTGCCACCATTAATGAACTAAACTAGTTCATTAAGTGAAGTACTTAGTTTAATAAACTAAGTAGTTTATTAAAAGAAGCCACATTTGAAAAAGGCACAAAGGCAACAAAGCTAAGGAAGAAAAGTTTTCTCCTCCTCCCCATCTTAATTACACACGCCAATATACATATATATTACACATATTTTCAGATTTTTTGAAAAAGGCACATACACATGTATTCCAACGTACTACCGACACGTTATATATTTTACGCACGTACGTTAACGTCACACCACTATACTTAACTCATCTTTATGAGTATATTCAGGTCTTATATCATATGATATAAGATATGGTGATGACAAATTAAATACGACACGATAAAAGGTTCTAAACCGAAATTTGTCGTATCGGACGAATACCGAAACTTCGCCAACGTGTCACGTACCTGCCATAAATAAATGGCCAGCCCCTATACATCAAAATTTGATGAAAATTTCGTGCACATCACTGAATATTCAGCCAAAAATACTTTCCATGTTGGCACACACAAATTACTCCACATTAAGGCCAAAATGTGAAGATTCCAAGTTTAATTTTGTCACATGTTAATGGTACCACTTTAGACCAGCCAAGTGCTGAGATTTAAAGTATATATTATATATATTATGTATAACATAATATATATTACATGTGCAAAAGTTGGAATTTAAATTAGAGAAAAATCGGGTAATCGACAAATATCGAAAATTCGGTTTTCTACGCACACAACACATGGAGCGTTTTTGGTACATCATGTGACATGTATCTAGACACTTTTTACATATGATATATATCTTAAAGTGTTCTAGAAAATTAAATTAAGGGCTGATTGAAATATAACATGTGTGTATTATTAAATGTGACTATTTTACAAAGTTAGCAAAAATAATATTCAGCACATGCCAAACATATTACCAACGCCTAGAACAGCCAAGATGGAGCTTATTTGGAGCCTTGTTGGCATATTGATTGGTCAAGAATCAATTAAACAAAGTTGGTGACATAAAGGAAGGAGCTACAAAAGGTAACATTTCAAACTATGTCACATATATGACACATGCTGAAAATTCAGCACGTGTGTTGTATTATGGCCAATTTTTAGCACTAAGAAATGCCATATTTTACTATCTTGCATCATGAGGATTAATTGAGGATGTTATGGAAATGATTTGAATATTGTTTAAATTAATAAAGTGTGATATTCTACATATCACACATGCTGAAATTTTTCAGCATGTGTGAAGACATGGTGGCCGAATTCTAGAGCTAAATGGTGTCCAAATTCATTTCTCATGTGATAGGAATATTTATCATTAATTAGTGATTCATTTTAATGAGAAAAATCAAAGAAAAATGGTAATGATTTGAACTATTCAACCATGTGTCACATGCTGAAAATTCAGCATGGTAACATCTATTATGGCCGATTTCTTGGCTTAGCAAGGAAGATTGTGATGTCTTGCAATTTATGTGATATATCTTATGATTTATGGAAGTTATTTTGTGATGATTTTTGGCACATGTTTAAGTGAAATTCTCAGATTTTTCCAAGTCATCAATGATGACAACATTCATCCAATAAGAAGGTGCCAAGTAAGCGAAGCTTAAATGATCGTCCAATAAGAAGATGCCAAGTAAGCAAGACATTGTCACAATGATGTCTTACACTCTCTCAAGGACTTAAAAGATAATTTTCAAGAGGGGGAGTCTACCCAAGGGGACGGCTGGACATGTTAAAAGGAAAGAGAAGAGAGCAAACAAAACAAGAACAAGTGTTGCAAATTGAAAGATCAAAAGTGTTCTAGCTTTATTCTCCTACATCTTCTTTCTTTTTCTCTTCTTGTAAAGCCTATTGTTTTCATATCTTTCAATCTTGAATAGGCTTGAGATAAACCACCATTCATTATACATCTTTGTAAAAGATTGATCAAGGTGTGATCAATCTTCATTCTTGCTAGGTGGTGGTGTTCGTGCGAATTGTATTGAATATACAAGGTTTGTAAAGGGTTGGAGTTGGTGTGTAACTCCATCAACCCTGTGGTAAGGTGTTTTTGAGTTGTGTGATTAGTGTGAACCAAGGAAGGTGTTCCTTGAAGACTAGAGTAGGTTGTTGATAACCGAACCAGTATAAAATTCTTGGTGTCATTTACTTTCAGCACTGATTTTCTGTTTCAGCACTGTTTACTGTTTTTAATCACGTTTGTAAAAATAGTAAACGAATTTCTAAAATCACGAAACTTTCAGAAAATATAACCACACAATCTAGGGTTCTTTTGGCGCAAGTTTCAACCCTTTTGGACAAGTATAAGTCATTAAAACGTCCAAAGTTCTGAGACTAGTTCAGTCTGATTTTCAGGCTTGCAAAGGTTGAGACTTTGATCGTATTTGACTAACTTCCCAAAAGAATTTTTCAAAACTGTTTCAACACATTTAAATATAACATATAAGGGGTTAGTTGTTAAATTTTCAAAGCATTTGGAGTTGTGCACAAATTGGAATTAATTTTTCAAATCAGTGTATCGGTTCTGGCAGATTTGCGCAATCTGACCACCAACGATGTTTCAAGGGGTTAGAGATTGAATTTTAATCTGAAATTTTTAGGAGATACTTATAACATCTGAGTCTAAGTTCTACCCAAATTTCAGAATTTTTGAAGACCTGAAACCTAGTTTTCAAAACGTTTTAAAACTGGTCCTGAAAACAGAAACTGTTTTCAGAAGTTGGGTTTTTGGTTCAAACTAATTTTAAAAACCACATTTTCCGCACCCACTATTCAACCCCCCTCCCCTTCTAGTGGTGCCTTGCAGATCCTACAACTATATGCGTACAATTCCAACTTAGCGTTTCTATCATACCAAAGTCCTAAGTGAGGTGTATGCTTAAGATATCTAAAGATCTTTTTCACTGCATTGTAATGTGATACCTTAGGACAAGATTGAAACCTAGCACACATGCACACACTAAACATGATATCAGGTCTTGATGCAGTTAAGTATAACAATGAGCCAATCATAGACATATAAAGTGTATCATCAAAAGGTTTACCATTTTCATCCTTATCTAGTTTGGTGCTAACACTTATAGGTGTAGGTCTTGGTTTCAATTCTTCAAAGCCAAACTTATTAATCATATCATTGACATACTTAAGTTGTCTAATGTGAATTCCTTGAGGGGTTTGTTTGATTTGAAGGCCTAAGAAGTAGCTCAATTCTCCTACCATTGACATTTCAAATTCTGACTGCATGCACTCTTCAAAGTCTGTTACTAAGATAGGGTTGGTTGAACCAAACATAATATCGTCTATATATATTTGAACTATTAACAAGTCATTATCTTTTCTTCTTAGAAATAATATGTTGTCGATGGTCCCCCTTTGATAATTATTTGCATAAGAAAGTTTACAAATCTATCATACCAAGCTCTTGGAGCTTGTTTCAAACCATATAGAGCTTTCTTAAGCTTGTAAACATGGTTAGGATTCTTTGGATCTTCGAATCTAGGGGTTGTTTGACAAACACCTCTTCTTAGATGTATCCATCCAAGAATGCACTCTTGACATCCATTTGTTAGAGCTTAATATTGCTTAGACTTGCAAACGCAAGTAACAATCTAATTGCTTCTAATCATGCAACGGGTGCAAAGGTTTCTTCATAATCTATTCCTTCTTGTTGATTATAACCTTGTGCGACTAGTCTAGCCTTATTTCTTGTAATTTTTCTTTGTTCATCCATTTTATTCCTAAACACCCATTTCATTCCTATTATAGACTTGTTTTCGGGTTTAGGTAATAAGTCCCACACATTGTTCCTTGTGAATTCATTTAATTCCTCATGCATAGCATCTATCCAAGATATATCACCTGAGGCTTCCTTTACATTCTTAGGTTCTAATTGTGAGATTAAGCTATGTCCTTCAAGTTGACTTATATTTCTACATGTTTTAACCCCAACACTTGGATCCCTAATGATTAGTTCTCTAGGATGCCATCAATTCCTAGATTGACTAGGTTCACCCTCGCCTTGTTCAAATGTTTCATTAGTGTGAACATTATCATATGTAATTTGATCATTAGTTGTATTATCTTCTAATTGCAAAGTTTCTTCATTTATTTCATCTAAGGGTAAATGCATGTCTTGTTCAGGGGGAGTTGGTTCTAGATGATCAAGTACAGGCTCAAGTATTACATCATCATTAAACATATTTTCAACATTATTCTCAGGTTTATGTTGATTTTTATCACTAACTTCAAAGCATGCATTTTCATTGAATTTTACATGTATGGATTCAATTATCTTTCTAGATGCAGGATTATAACACCTATATGCCCTTGGGTTAGTTGAATACCCAACAAATATGCATTCAATAGACTTTTGTTCAAATTTATCTAGATTATCCTTAGTGTTCAGCACAAAATATTTACATCCAAATACTTTAAGATAATCTATCTTAGGTTGTCTATTGTTTAGCAATTCATATGGCGTTTTATTTAATTTCTTTCTAATAGTAAGCCTATTTATAATATAGCATGCACAACTAACAGCTTCAGCCCATAAATATTTAGGTAATTTATTTTCACAAAGCATTGTCCTAGCAACTTCTTGAATTGTTCTATTTTTACATTCAACAACTCCATTGAGTTGGTGGTGTTATAGGTGGTGAGAATTCATGTTTAATTCCATGTAGTTCACAAAATTTGATTACATCTTTGTTTTTAAATTCTCCACCTCTATCACTTCTAATCCTTTTAACATTTTCTTCGTAAATGTTTTCAAGTTGCTTAATAAGAGTTTCGATTGCTAATGGAGCATCCTCTTTATGTGATAAGAACAATGTCCATGTGTAGCGTGAGTAATCATCTACTATAACACACACGTAGTAGTGTCCACCTAGACTTCTTGTCCTACTTGGACCAAATAAGTCTAAGTGAAACAATTCTAGTACATGACTAGTACTCACTTCATGTTTCGGTTTTAATGTTTCTTTAGTGTGTTTTCCTTTAATACATGTTTCACACATTTGAAAATTATCTAAGTCTAACTTAGGCATTCCTCTAATTAAATTCTTCTTAGATAATTTCTTAATGGTTGAAATTCCTAAATGGCCTAATCTTCTATGCCATAAATTCACATCTAAGTCGTGTGATATTAGACACTTAACCTTAGCATCTAACATGTTATCTAAGGTAAGATTATAAATATTATCATGTCTATTTCCTTTTAAAACCGTTTCTCATTTTTCATTATTATATCACAAGAATTGGGAGGAAAAGACACATTTTAACCACAATCTATAAGTTGAGAAATACTAAGTAAATTATAAGAGAGATTGCTTACTAACAACATATTTCGTATTTGAAATGTGTTAGGGACCCCAACTGTTCCTTTTCTAACAACTTGTCCTTTGTTGTTGTCACCGAATGTTACTTTTCCTCCATTCTTGATATATTCCAATTTGATGAATAGTTTGGGGTTGCCCATCATATGCCTCGAATACCCACTATCTAAAAACCATTTGGTTTTCAGATTCTTTGACTTTGCCTCCTTCTTGCATTCCTTTCGTTTTTCCTACAATGGAGACAAAGTTTTAGGTACCCTTTATTTGGGTCCTTGAATGTTAGGGGCACTAGTCTTGTTTAGATATCCCTTAGGTATCCAAACTTGAACATACCTTTTAGACACATTTTTAGCATGATTATAATTTGGAAAATAAGAAGGATTAGCATATAGATGATCATTCCACAAAAGTGAAGATGCATTGTTATACACGTTACGCCATGGTTGATAATCATTATATGATGGCCGATTTCTATAATGTGTATAAGGCATGCGATTTTGTTTCTTGAATGGCGCTATATAAGTGTGTTCATAGGCATTTCTATAAGACTTATATGAGTGTTGCCTATACTTAGGTTCATAATAAGTTGGATACATTTTATTTTTTCTAGTTGCATTTTTATATATATATATATGCATAATTTCCAGGTTGTCTAGATGCAAAATTTGGCCTAGATGTATGTTTATGCGTGTGTGTATTTGTGGGTGTGTGTTGTATTTTTTCCTTGATATAAGTAGAAGAAGGTGTAGAAGAAAATGTAGCAGGCAAAGTTGATTTTGTTGTATTATACGGCAACTTTGTACTAGATGAGACAAACTTAGTCTTTTTATCTACTTTTACATTTTCTTCTTTATAGCCTAAGCCGGTTTTATCATTTTCAAACTTTTGTGATGAGATTAGTGTACCTAACATATTTGCACCAGATTTAAATTGTTTTAACATTTTTTCTAAAGTAAGTTTAGAAGACTTAAGTTGCACCATTTCATTTTCACAGCTTTCTAACTTAGACAGAATACTATTTTCCGTTTTTAACTTTTGTGCATTTTTCCTAAGTGATTCAATTTTAATCTCTAAAGAATCAAGAGTATTAGTAGACTCTTGTTTAAAAGATTCTAATTGATCGGAAAATTCCAAGTTGGACGTCTTCAACTTGTCATTTTCTTCAATTAGTTTCTTCTTTTCTTTAGAGATCCTCGTACAGTGAGCATGCATTTTTAAAAATTCTTCATACATTTCATCAAATGTCATTTCATTTTCAGAATCACTATCAGATGAAGAACTTACCTCATTTGATACGAAGCAGACTTGAGCTTCCTCAGTTTTGGATTCTGAGTCGGATGAGTCGCTCCATGTGCTCACCTTCATTGCTCGTTTCCCTTTCCTTGTCTTAGACTCCTTTTCCTTAGTTGTTGAGAAATATGTTTGGATAATTTTCAAAGTCACGATTTTAAGTGGTGAATATTTAAAAATGTCACACATAGTGTTATATGTGATTAAAAGTTGAAAAAGTTAAAAAAGTTGACATCGATCTCTCAGGTTGTTGCACATCGATCGATCTATGTACATAGATCTCTCACATCGATCGATCTATGTAAGGCAGAAAAATTTAAGACCTTTCTATGAGACATCGATCTCTAAACCTGAGACACATCGATCGATCGATGTACATCGAACCCTCACTTCGATCGATCTATGTAGGTCAGAGGCAAACTCTGAAACTTTCTGCGAGACATCGATCTGTGAAGCTGAGGCACTTCGATCGATCGATGTCTAGGGTTTTCAGGAATATTTTTCTAAAATGTGATAAAATGGTTGTTTTCATTTGTACATGATTTATACATGCTCATTATGTGCTTATTATGTGTTTTTGGTGATTATTATTGTCTTGTGACTAACGTGCCTTGGAAGTTTCTACAACTTACCAAAAAGGGCAAAATTGGTATTTTGAGTTTTGTAGGAACATCACATGATGAAAATATTTCAAGGATGTATTCTCATCTTATTTATTATCACGAAGGTGATATCATGAGTTTTTATGACCATCCGGGTCATTTCTGGAGTTTTCTCACACTAGGGGTATTTTGGTCATTTTACTCCCAAGGGTATTTTTGGTATTTTCACTCAAGGAATCTCTTGAGCATATTATTATCTTCATTCTGGAGCTGTGTTATTATTGTTTTGAAGATAATATGGTGATCTTATATCTTATTCTCTCAACCGATGATATTATTAACTATAGCTGGATATGTGACGATTTGAGATGTCACATTCTATTTTTTCTTGAACACCCTCTTATATATGTTATAAGAGAATATTTATCATCATTATTCAGAGACATTAAAGGTGTCAAAGGTGTGAAAATGTTCTTGACATATAAGAAGAAATATTGGGAAATTTCGGTGTTACACGTTGACATAATCTTGTCAACTGTTATCTATTTATTTCTTCTTCAAAAATCTGAGTTGCTACACATATATATATATATGTTGAAAAACGTGTATTATCAGGTGGATATGATGTTGTACACATTTTATGAGTTGGAGACAAGTGGACCAACCAAAAAGGAGCTAGTTGGCAAAATTGCCAACTTGGAAATTTCAAAAATATAGCCAACGGCTATATGGTCATTATGGGTTTTCTTAGCAGATTTTTTGAAGTCAAATGAAGACTTCACATGTCCTATTATTGTGCTTTGAGTTGAGGATAATTTCGTGGTATTATCCTTTCTTATTTTATTAAAGAAAATCAAATATATTTTTGGTAAAATTCAAAGTAGCCAACGGCTACTAAAGGTGTTCTTGGAGCAGATTTTTGAATTTAAAATGGTCTAGCACACATGCCTATTATCTTGCCCAAAATTTGAGAAGATGATGGAGTTGTTATGGTGATATTATCATCACATTTTTAAGATAATTCCAAGTCATTTTTTGTTGAAATTTTCGGCCAAGGTGACATCCAAGGTGGACCAATCATGTTGTCTTATTTTGCCAAGTGTACAAGGCCAACCAATGATGAGAAGACATTTGGAATTGATGATGAAGATGGTGAGACATGTGCATTCTTATCTTCAAGGCTCATCTCACACTATAAATAGAGGCAATGGTGAAGAAGATGAAACACACTTGAAGCTCACAAGCATTTGTTGAATTGTCTAGCTTTCATCTTCATCTTCTTGTTGTTATTGTTTTATTCATTGTAGCAAAGGTGTTCTTGTTGTATTGTGGTGAGCTATAAGCCTCTTGAGGTTCATTTGTAAGATTGATTAGCCATCTTTATAAGGTTATATCAATAGGTGTTAGAGGTGTTGCAACTAAGTGTTGCTTAGAAGGTGATTATCCAAGTCTTGAGTAGGGTTGGTGTATAACCCAAGGATCAAGCTTGGCTCTTGTTGTAAGGTGTTCATTTCATAGTAAAATCCAAGGAAAGGTGTTCCTTGGGACTAGAGTAGGTCACATTGACTGAACCAGGATAAATCCTCGGTATTCTTCTCTTGTTTCTTTATTTCTGTTTTCTGTCCGGTTTTGACTGCAGATTTCACACAATTTGAAAAAATAGCTTAACATTTTCAAAATTCATGATTTTTGGTGGAGTTATACTTCAGACTGTTAGCTTTCATTTGCAACAAGAATCACTTGATTTCACCAAGGGAAAGTTAGTCTTTCAGTCTTTGTAAGATAACTGCTCCAATCTAGCTGCAATCTGACCAGTTTTGAGAAAACTTAAATTCTGTATTTTTCAAGAATTGTTTAAGGTCAGGACCCTTTGGAAACTTCATCTACACATTCTAAGGAGTGTTTTGGCATAAAGATCAACCTTTTGGGTTGAGTATTCAAAGAGAAACACTATTTGCAAAATCAGCAACATTCTGTCCAATTCTGTCCATATTGACCATCTGAATCTTTTTATTTGTTTGAAGGGCCAAACGATCTTATTTTTGTCTAATTTTTGGACAGAGTCTTGTAACACATTGAAGTTATATTCTGGAAAGTTTCATAATTTTTGAAGTTGTGTACAATTAGCTTTGAATTTTTCAAAAACGGGTTCTGAATTTGAGGTGGTCTCAGATTCTGTTTTCAAAGGGGATTTTAACAAAGGGTTATAGTGTAATTTCTGCTAACCACTATTCACCCCCCTCTAGTGGTGTTTATTGCAAGTGCACGGTCCAACATTTGGTATCAGATCCAGACCAACACCACTCAAAAGAAGCAAGATTCAACACCATACGAACAATACAAGGCCAAGAAACAACAATTCATTATATACTACTTGTCTCAAATCCAAGGTATATACAATGGCTATTGTTTCTCACAAAGGTGAGTTGGAAGGTATGTCTACACAACGCCCTCCTCTTTTTGATGGCAATAATTTTGTTCATTGGAAACTAAGAATGAGGCTATTCTTAATGGCTATAGACATCGATTTATGGTCTATAGTTGAAGATGGGACGTACATTCCAATGAAAGTTGTACAAGTTAATGGAGTCACACAGGAGGTTGAAAAGTATAAAAGTGAATGGTCATCGGAAGATAAAAAGAAAATGTCCATAAATGCTAAAGCTATGCAATTACTTTTGAATGGACTTACAACTTCTGAAGTTGGATATGTGTCAAATTGCACAAGCGCACACGACATGTGGAAATCACTTGTATTAAAGCATGAAGGTACAAGTGGTGTTAAAGAATAAAAAATAAACATGCTTATTACTGAATTAGAGACTTTCAAAATGTTGTCGAACGAATCCATAACATCTATGTATTTGAGGATTACTAATATTTTCAATGCCCTTGAAGCTTTAAGGAAGTCATTTTCGAACAATGAAAAGGTTCAAAATGTGCTACGAAGCCTTCCTGCTGAATGGGATCCAAAGGTGACTGCAATCGAGGAGACAAAGTCAATCACCAAGATGGATGAATTGATCGGGTCTCTTAAAGTCTATGAGGTAAAGTTAAACCAACGGAAGTCCGAGTCATCTAAATCATCAAGTCAATAGCCTTCAAAACAACTAAAACACATACAAATAATGATGACAGTAATAGTGATACTGAATTAGATGATGACTTGATATTAATAGCAAGAAAACTTAAGAGTTTTTCAAGCGTCCTAATAGGAATAGACAACGTTCTTCTTCTTCTTCTTCTTCTTCTCAACCTAGGAAAAATAACACAAATAAATGGTATAACAAAGAATTAAAGTGTTATGAATGCGGTCAAAAAGGACATATTTCATACGATTGTCCTACGAAGAAAAATAATAATAATAACAACAATAATAAACAAGCCAAGGACAAGGAGGCACAAACGACAAAGACAAAGGAGTCTAAGGTAAGGAAAGGGAAACGAGCAATGAAGGTGAGCATATGGAGCGACTCATCCGACTCAGAATCCGAAAGTGAGGAAGCTCAAGTCTGCTTTGTATCCAACGAGGTATGTTCTTCTTCTGATAGTGATTCTGATAGTGACATGACATTTGATGAAATGTATGAAGAATTCTTAAGAATGCATGCTCACTGTAACAGGCTCTCTAAAGAAAAGAAGAAACTAGTTGAAGAAAATGACAAGTTAAAGACGTCCAACTTGGAATTTTCCGATCAACTAGAATCTCTTAAACAAGAGTCTACTAATACTCTTGATTCTTTAGAGAATAAAATTGAATCATATAGGAAAGATGAACAAAAGATAAAAATAGAAAATAATATGTTAAAGTCTAAGTTAGAAAGTTGTGAACATGAAATAATACAACTTAAGTCGTCTAAACTTAACTTAGAAAAAATGTTAGAACAATTTAAATCCGGTACAAACATGTTAGACACACTCATCTCATCACAAAAGTATGATAATGATAAAATCGGCTTAGGCTATAAAGAAGAAAATGAAAAAGTGAATAAAAAGACTAAGTTTGTTTCATCTAGACAAAATTGCCATATAATACAATAAAATCAACTTTGCCTGCTACATCTTCTTCTACATCTTCTTCTACTTATATCAAGGCAAAAATGCAACATACACCCATAAAAGCACACACGCATAAACATACATCTAGGCCAAACTTTGCATCTAGACAACCTAGAAATTATGCCTATATATATACGAATACAATTAGAAAGAATAAAATGCATCCAACTTATTATGAACCTAAGTATAGGCAACACTCATATAAATCTTATAGAAATGCCTATGAACACACTTATATAGCGCCATTCAAGAAACAAAATCACATGCCTTATACACATTATAAAAATCGGCCATCATATAATAATTATCAACCATGGCGCAACATGTAAAACAATGCATCTTCACTTATGTGGAATGATCATGTATATGCTGATTCTTCTTATTTTCCAAATTATAACAATGCTAAAAATGTGCCTAGAAGGTATATTCAAGTTTGGATACCTAAGGGATATCTAAACAAGAATAGTTCCCCTAACATTCAAGGACACAAATAAAGGGTACCTAAAACTTTGTCTCCATTGTAGGAAAAACGCAAGGAATGCAAGAAGGAGGCAAAGTCAAAGAATCTGAAAACCAAATGGTTTTTAGATAGTAGGTGTTCGAGGCATATGATGGGGAACCCCAAACTATTCACGGAACTTGAACATATTGATGGTGGAAAGGTGACATTCGGTGACAACAACAAAGGAAAAGTTGTTGGAAAAGGAACAATCGGGGACCCTAACACATTTCAAATACAAAATGTGTTGTTAGTAAGAAATCTCTCTTATAATTTACTTAGTATTTCTCAACTTATAGATTGTGGTTATAATGTCTCCTTTCTTCCCAATTCTTGTGATATAATAAATGAAAAAGGAGAAAACGGTTTTAAAAGGAAATAGAGATGGAAATATTTATACTCTTACCTTAGATAATATGTTAGATGCTAAGGTTAAGTGTCTAATATCACATGACTTAGATGTAAATTTATGGCATAGAAGATTAGGCCATATAGGAATTTCAACTATTAAGAAATTGTCTAAGAAGAATTTAATTAGAGGAATGCCTAAGTTAGACATAGATAATTTTCAAATGTGTGAAACATGTATTAAGCGAAAACACATTAAAGAAACCTTAAAACCGAAATATGAAGTGAGTACTAGTCATGTACTAGAATTGCTTCACTTAGACTTATTTGGTCCAAGTAGGACAAGAAGTCTAGGTGGACACTGCTATGTGTGTGTCATAGTAGATGATTACTCACGCTACACATGGACATTGTTCTTAACACACAAAGACGATGCTCCATTAGCAATCGAAACCCTTATTAAGCAACTTGAAAACATTTATGAAGAAAATGTTAAAAGAATTAGAAGTGATAGAGGTGGAGAATTTAAAAATAAAAACGCAATCAAATTTTGTGAACTACATGGAATAAAACATGAATTCTCACCACCTAGAACACCACAACTCAATGGAGTTGTTGAACGTAAAAATAGAACAATTCAAGAAGTTGCTAGGACAATGCTGTGCGAAAATAAATTACCTAAGTATTTATAGGCTGAAGCTGTTAGTTGTGCATGCTATATTATAAATAGGCTTTGAATTAGAAAGAAATTAAATAAAACACCTTATGAGTTGTTAAATAATAGACAACCTAAAATAGATTATCTTAAAGTATTTGGATGTAAGTGTTTTGTGTTGAACACTAAGGATAATCTAGATAAATTTGAACCAAAGTCTATTGAATGTATATTTGTTGGTTATTCAACTAATTCTAGAGCATATAGGTGTTATATTCCTGCATCTAGAAAAATAATTGAATCTATACATGTCAAATTCAATGAAAATGCATGCTTTGAAGTTAGTGATAAACATCAACATAAACAAGAAATTAATGTTGAAAATATGTTTGATGATGATGCATTACTTGAGCATGTACTTGATCATCTAGAACCAACTCCCCCTGAACAAGACATGCATGAACCCTTAGATGATACAAATGAAGAAACTTTGCAATTGGAAGATAATGTAACTAATGATCCAATTACATATGATAATGTTCACACTAATGAAACATTTGAACAAGATGAGGGTGAACCTAGTCAATCTAGGAATTGGTGGCATCCTAGAGAAGTAATCATTGGGGATCCAAGTGTTGGGATTAGAACACGTAGAAATATAAGTCAACTTGAAGGACATAGCTTAATCTCACAATTAGAACCTAAGAATGTAAAGGAAGCCTGAGGTGATATATCTTGGATAGATGCTATGCATGAGGAATTAAATCAATTCACAAGGAACAATGTGCGGGACTTAGTACCTAAACCCGAAAACAAGTCAATAATAGGAACAAAATGGGTGTTTAGGAATAAGATGGACGAACAAGGAAACATTACACGAAATAAGGCTAGACTAGTCGCACAAGGTTATAATCAACAAGAAGGAATAGATTATGAAGAAACCTTTGCACCCGTTGCACGACTAAAAGCAATTAGATTGTTACTTGCGATTGCAAGTCTAAGTAACATTAAGCTCTTCCAAATGGATGTCAAGAGTGCATTCTTGATTGGATACATCTAAGAAGAGGTGTTTGTCAAACAACCCCCTGGATTCGAAGATCCAAAGAATCCTAACCATGTTTATAAGCTTAAGAAAACTTTATATGGTTTGAAACAAGCTCCAAGAGCTTGGTATGATAGATTTGCAAACTTTCTTATTGCAAATAATTATCAAAGGGGAACAATAGACAACACATTATTCCTAAGAAGAAAAGATAATGATTTGTTGATAGTTCAAATATATGTAGACGATATTATCTTTGGTTCAACTAACCATACCTTAGTAAACAACTTCGAAGAATGTATGAAGTCAGAATTTGAAATGTCAATGGTAGGAGATTGAACTACTTCTTAGGCCTTCAAATGAAACAAACCCCTCAAAGAATTCATATTAGCCAACTTAAGTATGTCAATGATATGATTAAGAAGTTTGGTTTTGAAGAGTTGAAACCTACAACTACCCCCATGAGTGTTAGTACCAAAGTTGATAAGATGAAAATGGTAAACCTTTTGATGACACACTCTATAGGTCTATGATTGGATCATTGTTATACTTAACTGCATCAAGACCTGATATCATGTTTAGTGTGTGTATGTGTGCTAGGTTTCAATCTTGTCCTAAGGTATCACATTACAATGCAGTGAAAAAGATCTTTAAATATCTTAAGCATACACCTCACTTAGGACTGTGGTATGATAGAAACGCTAAGTTGGAATTACACGCATATAGTGATGCTGATTATGGTGGTTGCAAATTAGATAGAAAGTTCACTAACGGTACATGTCAATTCATAGGAACCAATTTGATCTCTTGGTTTTCTAAAAAGCAAGCTAGTGTATCTCTTTCTACCACTGAAGTCGAGTATATTGCTTTAAGTTTTTGTACTACCCAAATACTTTGGCTTAAACAGCAACTTAGTGATTTTGGCATTAAAATGAAAAAGATTCCAATTTTTTGCGATAGCACAATTGCAATCAATCTTTCACGGAATCCGGTGCTTCATTCTAAGGCCAAACACATTGAGGTGCGATACCACTTTCTTCACGATCATGTTCAAATGAGGATATAGTGATAAACCGTATAAGAATTGATCACCAAATCGCTGACATCTTCACCAAACCCCTTAATCAAGCAACTTTTGAAAACTTACGAGCCAAATTAGGAATGATGACTTACGATACCATTGCATAGTTCTATCTTTTGCATGATTTGCAAAATAAAGGGGGAGATAGAATAAGTACATGATTTTAGTTGGTAAGTCATGGATTTTAGTTGGTAAGTCATGATGAATCACATGCTAAGTTTTAATTGGTATAAATTTTGGAGCATAGGTCAAGGGGGAGAGTATGAGTTGAGGAGGAGCAACATACTATTTAAAAGTTGAAAACAATTGATTAAATTTTTGGTTATAAACTTTTGGTTATAAGTTGTGACATTAAATTCATGTTAGGTTATTTTGAAAATCATCCAAAAGGGGGAGAATGTTGAGAAATATGTTTGGATAATTTTCAAAGTCATGATTTTAAGTGGTGAATATTTAAAAATGTCACACATAGTGTTATATGTGATTAAAAGTTGAAAAAGTTGAAAAAGTTGACATCGATCTCTCAGGTTGTTGTACATCGATCGATCTATGTACATAGATCTCTCACATCGATCGATCTATGTAAGGCAGAAAAGTTTAAGACCTTTCTGTGAGACATCGATCTCTAAACCTGAGACACATCGATCCCTCACTTCGATCGATCTATGTAGGTCAGAGGCAAACTCTGAAACTTTCTGTGAGACATCGATCTCTGAAGCTGAGGCACTTCGATCGATCGATGTCTAGGGTTTTTAGGAATATTTTTCTAAAATGTGATAAAATGGTTGTTTTCATTTGTACATGATTTATACATGCTCATTATGTGCTTATTATGTGTTTTTGGTGATTATTATTGTCTTGTGACTAACGTGCCTTGGAAGTTTCTACAACTTACCAAAAAGGACAAAATTGGTATTTTGAGTTTTATAAGAACATCACATGATGAAAATATTTCAAGGATGTATTCTCATCCTATTTATCATGACAAAGGTGATATCATGAGTTTTTATGACCATCCGGGTCATTTCTGGAGTTTTCTCACACCAGGGGTATTTTGTTCATTTTATCCCCAAGGGTATTTTTGGTATTTTTACTCAAGGAATCTCTTGATCATATTATTATCTTCATTCTGGAGCTGTGTTATTATTGTTTTGAAGATAATATGGTGATCTTATATCTTATTCTCTCAACCAATGATATTATTAACTATAGCTGGATATGTGACGATTTGAGATGTCACATTCTATTTTTTTCTTGAACACCCTCTTATATATGTTATAAGAGAATATTTATCATCATTATTTAGAGACATTAAAGGTGTCAAAGGTGTGGAAATGTTCTTGACATATAAGAAGAAATATTGGGGAATTTCGGTGTTACACGTTGACATAATCTTGTCAACTGTTATCTATTTATTTCTTCTAAAAACATCTGAGTTGCTACACATATATATATGTTGAAAAACGTGTATTATCAGGTGGATATGATGTTGTACACATTTTATAAGTTGGAGATAAGTGGACCAACCAAAAAGGAGCTAGTTGGCAAAATTGCCAACTTGGAAATTTCAAAAATATAGCCAACGGCTATATGGTCATTATGGGTTTTCTTAGCAGATGTTTTGAAGTCAAATGAAGACTTCACATGTCCTATTATTGTTCTTTGAGTTGAGGATAATTTGGTGGTATTATCCTTTCTTATTTTATTAAAGAAAATCAAATATATTTTTGGTAAAATTCAAAGTAGCCAACGGCTACTAAAGGTGTTCTTGGAGCAGATTTTTGAATTTAAAATGGTCAAGCCCACATGCCTATTATCTTGCCCAAAAGTTGAGAAGATGATGGAGTCGTTATGTTGATATTATCATCACATTTTTAAGATAATTCCAAGTCATTTTTTTGTTGAAATGTTCGGCCAAGGTGACATCCAAGGTGGACCAATCATGTTGTCTTATTTTGCCAAGTGTACAAGGCCAACCAATGATGAGAAGACATTTGGAATTGATGATGAAGATGATGAGACATGTGCATTCTTATCTTCAAGGCTCATCTCACACTATAAATAGAGGCAATGGTGAAGAAGATGAAACACACTTGAAGCTCACAAGCATTTGTTGAATTGTCTAGCTTTCATTTTCATCTTCTTGTTGTTATTGTTTTATTCATTGTAGCAAAGGTATTCTTGTTGTATTGTGGTCAGCTATAAGCCTCTTGAGCTTCATTTGTAAGATTGATTAGCCATCTTTATAAGGCTATATCAACAAGTGTTAGAGGTGTTGCAACTAAGTGTTGCTTAGAAGGTGATTATCCAAGTCTTGAGTAGGGTTGGTGTATAACCCAAGGATCAAGCTTGACTCTTGTTTTAAGGTGTTCATTTCATTAATAAAATCCAAGGAAAGGTGTTCCTTGGGACTGGAGTAGGTCACACTGACCGAACCAGGATAAATCCTCGGTGTTCTTCTGTTGTTTCTTTATTTCTGTTTTCTGCCCGTTTTTGACTGCAGATTTCACACAATTTCACACAATTTGAAAAAATAGCTAAACATTTTCAAAATTCTTGATTTTTGGTGGAGTTATACTTCAGACTGTTCGCTTTCATTTGCAACAAGAATCACTTGATTTGACCAAGGGAAAGTTAGTCTTTCAGTCTTTGCAAGATAACTGCTCCAATCTAGCTGCAATCTGACCAGTTTTGAGAAAACTTAAATTCTGTATTTTTCAAGAATTGTTTAAGGTCAGAGCCCTTTGGAAACTTCATCTACACATTCTAAGGAGTGTTTTGGCATAAAGATCAACCTTTTGGGTTGAGTATTCAAAGAGAAACACTATTTGCAAAATCAGCAACATTCTGTCCAATTCTGTCCATATTGACCATCTGAATCTTTTTATTTGTTTGAAGGGTCAAACGATCTTATTTTTGTCTGATTTTTGGACAGAGTCTTGTAAACACATAATTTTTGAAGTTATATTCTGGAAAGTTTCATAATTTTTGGATTTGTGTACCATTAGTTTTGAATTTTTCAAAAACGGGTTCTGAATCTGAGGTGGTCTCAGATTCTTTTTTCAAAGGGAATTTTAACAAAGGGTTGTAGTGTAATTTCAGCTAACCACTATTCACCCCCCTCTAGTGGTGTTTATTGCAGGTGCACGGTCCAACATTAGTCGCTTGTGCTTCTTTGTCCTTGACTTGTTTATTATTGTTGTTATTATTATTATATTTCTTTTTGCACAATCATATGAAATATGTCCTTTTTGACCGCATTCATAACACTTTAACTCTTTATTATACCATTTGTTTGTGTTATTTTTCCTAGGTTGAGAAAAAGAAGAAGAAGAACGTTGTCTATTCCTATTGGGATATTTGAAAAACTTTCTAAGTTTTCTCGCTATTAATATCAAATCATCATCTAATTCAGTGTCACTATTACTATCATCATTATTTGTATGTGTTTCAATTGTTTTGAAAGCTATTGACTTACTTGATGATTTAGATGACTCGGACTTCCGTTGGTTTAGTTTTACCTTATAGACTTTAAGAGACCCGATCAATTCATCCATCTTAGTGACTGATTTTGTCTCCTTGATTGTAGTCACCTTTGGATCCCATTCAGCAGGAGGGCTTCGTAGCACCTTTTGAACTTTTTCATTGTTTGTGAATGATTTGCCTAAAGCTTCAAGGGCATTAAAAATGTTAGTAATCCTCAAATCCATAGATGTTATAGATTCGTTTGGCAACATTTTGAAAGACTCTAATTCAGTCATAAGCATGTTTATTTTTGATTCTTTAACACCACAGGTACCTTCATGCTTTAATACAAGTGATTTCCACATATCGTGTGCACTTGTGCAATTTGACACATATCCTGCTTCAGAAGTTGTAAGTCCATTCAAAAGTAATTGCATAGCTTTAGCATTCATGGACATTTTCTTTTTATCTTCTGATGATCATTCACTTTTATACTTTTCAACCTCTTGTGTGACTCCACTAACTTGTACAACTTTCATTGGAATGTACGGCTCATCTTCAACTATAGACCATAAATCGATGTCGATAGCCATTAAGAATAGCCTCATTCTTAATTTCCAATGAACAAAATTATTGCCATCAAAAAGAAGAGGACGTTGAGTGGACATACCTTCCAACTCACCTTTGTGAGAAACTATGGCCATTGTATGTACCTTTAATCTGATATTAGCAGGCTACGAAGAGTAATTGTTTCTTGGCCTTATATTGTTTGTACGGTGTTAATCTTGCTTCTTTGAGTGGTGTAGACCTCGCTCTGATACCAATTTTTGGACCGTGCACCTGCAATAAACACCACTAGAGGGGGTGAATAGTGGCTAGCGGAAATTACACTACAACCCTTTGTAAAAATCCCCTTTGAAAACAGAATCTGAAATTGCCTTAGATTCAGAACCCGTTTTTAAAAAATTCTAAAATAATTTTACACAACTCCAAAAGTTATGAAACTTTTCATACTTTAACTTCAATGAGTTAAAACGGTCTATCCAAAAATCACACAAAAATAAGAGCGTTTGGCCCTTCAAACAAATAAAAAGATTCAGATGGTCAATCTGGACAGAATTGGACAGAATGTTGCAGCTTTTGAAAATAGTGTTTCTCTTTGAATACTCAACCAAACAGGTTGATCTTTATATAAAAACACTCCTAAGGATGTGCAGATGAAGTTTCCAAAAGACCCTGACCTTAAAAAATTCTTGATTAATACAGAATTTAAGTTTTCTCAAAACTGGTCAGATTGCAGCCAGATTAGAGCAGTTATTTTGCAAAGACTGAAAGACTAACTTTCCCTTGCTCAAATCAAGTGATTCTTGTTGCAAATGAAAGCTAACAGTCTGAAGTATAACCCCACCAAAAATCACAAATTTTGAAAGTGTTTAACTATTTTTTCAAATTGTGAGAAATTGTGTGAAAACTGCAGTAAAAACAGGCAGAATGCAGAAATGAAAAAACAAGACAAGACACCGAGGATTTATCCTGGTTCGGTCAATGTGACCTACTCCAGTCCCAAGGAACACCTTTCCTTGGACTTTACTATGAAATGAATCACCTTACAACAAGAACCAAGCTTGATCCTTGGGATATACACTAACCCTACTCAAGACTTGGATAATCACCTTCTATGCAACACTTAGTTGCAACACCTCTACAACCTATTGATATAGCCTTATAGAAATGGCTAATCAATATTACAAATGAAGCTCAAGAGGCTTGTAGCACAACAAAAACAACAAGAACACCTTTGCAACAAAGAATGAAACAAGAACAACAACAAGAAGAAGATGATAGCTAGACAATTCAACAAATGCTTGTGAGCTTCAAGTGTGTTTCATCTTCTTCACCATTGCCTCTATTTATAGTGTGATTTGAGCCTTGGAGATAAGAACTCCAATGTGTCACCATCTTCATCATCAAATCCAAATATCTTCTCATCATTGGTTGGCCTTGTACACTTGGCAAAATAAGACAACATAATTGGTCCATCTTGGATAATCATTTTGGCCGAAAATATAAGCTTCAAAAATGACTTGGAATTTGCTTGATTTATCCTTAGCAAAATAGAGATAATTCCCTCAACTTCTTGGCATAAACATAGGACATGTGAGTGTTGACAACTTCAAACTCAAAATTCAGCTCCTCACCCTCTTAGTAGCCGTTGGCTACTAGGCAATTTTTGCCAAAATAATCTTTATCAAAATATAAATAATAAGAGAGTATAACACCACCAAAATATCCTCAGCTTCAAGCACAATAATAGGACATGTGAAGTCTTCATTTGACTTCAAAAATCTTCTTAAAATAGTCATGAATACCAAGTAGCCATTTGGCTACATCTTTGAATTTTTCAAGTTGGCATTTTTTTCAACTAGCTCCTTTTTGATTTGTCCACTTGTCACCAACTCATAAAATGAATATCACCTCACACACAGCTGCTAATACACGTTTTTGATCATACAAATATGTGTATCAACTCAAATTTTTGAAGAAGAAATTAATAGATAATAGTTGACAAGATTATGTCAACGTGTAACACCGAAATTTTTAATATTTCTTTTTATATGTCGTGATCATTTCCACACCTTTACCACCTTGACAACCTCTGAAAAATGATGAATAATAACCTCCAAAAACATATAAAATAGAGCCTTCAAGATAGAAATAGAATGTGGCATCTCAAATCGTCACATATCTAGCTATCGTTATTAATATCATCAAAAGAGAGAAATGATATAAGATCACCATATAATCTTCAAAATAATAATAGCTCAACTCCAGAATGAAGATAATAATATGCTCAAGAGATTCCTTGAGTGAAAATACCAAAAATACCCTTGGGGATGAAATGATCAAAATGCCCCTGGTATGTGAAAACTCCAGAAATGACCCGGATGGTCAGAAATAATCATGATATCACCTTTCTCATGATAAATAGTATAAGAATACATCCTTGAAATATTTTCACCATGTGATGTTCCTACAAAACTCAAAATACCAATTTTGCCCTTTTTGGTAAGTTGTAGAAACTTCCAAGGCACGTTAGTCACAAGACATTTATAATCACCAAAAACATATAATAATCACATAATGAACATGTATAAATCATATACAAATGAAAACAATCATTTTAACACTTTTTAGAAAATTATTTCAAAAACCCTAGACATCGATCGATCGAAGTGCCTCAGCTTCAGAGATCGATGTCTCACCGTAAGTTTTAGAATTTGTCTCTGACCTACATCGATCGATCGATGTGTCTCAGGTTTAGAGATCGATGTCTCACCGTAAGGTATTGAACTTTCACTGTCTTACTTGGATCAATCGATGTGAGAGATCTATGTACATAAATCGATCGATGTGCAATAACCTGAGAGATCGATGTCAACTTTTTCAACTTTTAATCACATATAACACCATGTGTGACATTTTTAAGTATTCATCATTTAAAATCATGACTTTGAAAATTATCCAAACATATTTCTCAACAATGTTTTTAATATATGTGCTCCCCCTTAACTCATACTCTCCCCCTTAACCTATGCTCAAAACTTATACCAATTGAAACTTGAAACTTAACATATCATTCAACTCAGATCCAAATCATGACATACAACTAAAATCATGTTCTTATTCTATCTTCCACTTTATTTTGCAAATCGTGCAAAAGATAGAATTATGCAATTGTATCGTATGTTATCATACTTAACTTGGCTCATAAGTTTTCAAAAGTGGCTTGATTAAGGGGTTTGGTGAAGAGGTCAGCTATTTGATGATCAGTTCTTATATGATCTATGGTTATGTCCCCATTTTGAACATGATCTCGAAGGAAATGATATTTTACCTCAATGTGTTTGGACTTAGAATGAAGTACCGGATTCTGAGAAAGATTGATTGCACTTGTGTTATCGCAGAAAATTAGAATCTTATTCATTTTAATGTCAAAATCACTAAGTTGTTGTTTAAGCCAAAGTATTTGAGTAGTGCATAAACTTAAGGCTATATACTCGGCTTCGGTGGTAGAAAGAGCTACACTAACTTGTTTCTTTGAAAACCATGAAATCAAGTTGGTTCTTATAAATTGACATATACCGCTAGTGGATTTTCTATCTAACTTCCAACCACCATAATCAGCATCACTATAAGCATACAGTTTCAACTTAGCGTTTCTATCATACCAGAGTCCAAAGTAAGGTGTGTGTTTAAGATATCTAAATATCTTCATCACCGCATTGTAATGTGATACTTTAGGACAAGATTGAAACCTAGCACACATACACACACTAAACATGATATCAGGTATTGACGCAGTTAAGTATAACAATGACTCAATCATAGACCTATGTAGTGTGTCATCAAAAGGTTTACCATTTTCATCCCTATCTAGTTTGGTACTAACACTCATAGGGGTAGGTGTTGGTTTCAACTCTTTAAATCCAAACTTATTAATCATATCATTGACATACTTAAGTTGGCTAATACATATTTCTTGAGGGGTTTGTTTGATTTGTAAACCTAAGAAGTAGTTCAACTCTCTTACCATTGACATTTCAAATTCTGACTTCATACACTCTTCGAAGTCCTTAACTAAGGTAGCATTGGTTGATCCAAGGATTATGTCATCTACATATATTTGAACTATTAATAAGTCATTATCTTTTTTCTTATGAATAATGTGTTGTCTATTGTCCCCTTTTGATAATTATTTGCAATAAAAAAGTTTGCAAATCTATCATACCAAGCTCTTGGAGCTTGTTTCAAACTATATAGAGCTTTCTTAAGCTTGTATACATGGTTAGGATTCTTTGGATCTTCAAATCCAGGGGGTTGTTTGACAAACACCTCTTCTTGGATGTATCCATTCAAGAATGCACTCTTGACATCCATTTGTAAGAGTTTGATGTTGCTTATACTTGCAATAGCAAGTAACAGTCTAATTGCTTCTAGTCGTGCAACGGGTGCAAAGGTTTCTTCATAATCTATTCCTTCTTGTTGATTATAACCTTGTGCGACTAGCCTAGCCTTATTTCGTGTGATGTTTTCTTGTTCATCCATTTTATTCCTAAAGATCCATTTTGTGCCTATTATGGATTTATGTTCGGGTTTAGGTACTGAATCCCACACGTCGTTCCTGGTGAATTGGTTTAACTCCTCATGCATGACATCTATCCATGATATATAACATAAGGCTTCTTTAACATTCTTAGGTTCTAAGTGTGAGATTAAGATATGTCCTTCAGGTTGACTTATGTTTCTACGTGTTCTAACCCCAACACTTGGATCCCCAATGATTAACTCTTTACGGTGTTTATGTTTATCTTTTATAAGCCACCAATTCCTAGGTTGACTAGGTTCACCCTCATCTTGTTCAAATGTTTCATTAGTGTGAACATTATCGTATAATTTTGGATCATCTTGCAAGTTAGTTGTATTATCTTCGAATTACAAAATTTCTTCATTTATTTCATCTAAGGGTTCATGCATGTCTTTTTCAGGGGGAGTTGGTTCTAGATGATCAAGCACAGGCTCAAGTAATACATCATCATCATCAAACATATTTTCAATATTATTTTCTTGTTTATGTTGAATATTATTACTACCTTCAAAATGTGCATTCTCATTGAATTTCACATGTATGGAATCAATTTTCTTTCTAGATACAGGATTATAACACCTATATGCTCTTGAATTAGTTGAATAACCAACAAATATGCATTCAATAGACTTTTGTTCAAACTTGTCGAGATTATCCTTAGTGTTCAACACAAAGCACTTACAACCAAAAACTCTAAGATAATCTACCTTAGGTTGTCTATTGTTTAACAATTCGTAAGGTGTTTTATTTAATTTCTTTCAAATAGAAAGTCTATTTATAATATAACAAGCACAACTAACAGCTTCAGCAAATAAATATTTAGGTACTTTGTTTTCACACAACGTTGTCCTAGCAATTTCTTGAATTGTTCTATTTTTGCGTTCAACAACTCCATTGAGTTATTATGTTCTAGGTGGTGAGAACTCATGTGTAATTCCCTGTAATTCACAAAACTTGATTACATCATTTTTTTTAAATTCTCCACCTCTATCACTTCTAATTCTCTTAACATTTTCTTTGTAAATATTTTCGAGTTGCTTGAGAAGACTTTCGAATGTCAATGGAGCATCGTCTTTGTGTGTTAAGAAGAATGTCCATGTGTATCGTGATTAATCGTCTACTATCACACACACATAGTAGTGTCCACCTAGACTTCTTTTCCTACTTGGACCAAATAAGTATAAGTGAAGCAATTCCAGTACATGACTAGTACTCACTTCATGTTTTGGTTTTAATGTTTCTTTAATATATTTTCCTTTAATACATGTTTCACACATTTGAAAATTATCTGAGTCTAACTTAGGCACGCCTCTAATTAAGTTATTAATAGATAACTTTTCAATAGTTGAAATTCCTATATTGTCTAGTCGTCTATGCCATAAATTTACATCTAAGTCATGTGATATTAAACACTCAACCTTAGCATGTAACATGTTATCTAAGGAAAGGGTATAAATGTTACCATCCCTATTTCCTTTTTAATACAATTTCTCCTTTTTCATTAGTTATATCACAAGAATCAGAGAGAAAAGAAACATGATAACCGAATCTATAAGTTGTGAAATACTTAATAAAAGAAAGATTGCTTACTAACAACACATTTCGTATTTGAAATGTGTTATGGTCCTCGATTGTTCCTTTTCCAACAACTTTTCCTTTGTTGTTGTCACCGAATGTCACCTTTCCTCCAATTTCAATATGTTCAAGTTCGGTGAATAGTTTGGGGTTGCCTGTCATATGCCTTGAACATCCGCTGTCTAAGAACCATTTGGCTTTTAGATTCTTTGACTTTGCCTCCTTCTTGCATTGCTTGTGATTTTCCTACAACGGAGACAAAGTTTTAGGTACCCTTTACTTGGGTCCTTGAATGTTAGGGGTACCATCCTTGTTTAAATATCCCTTAGGTATCAAAATTGGATGTACCTTCTAGGCACATATTTGACATTAGTTGAATAAAGCGGATTAACATGTATTTGACCATTCTATTTAAAAGATGATGCATTTTCATACATGTTATATCTTGGATTATAAGTACTATATTGTGGCCGATTTTGATAGCTAAAATAACGCATATGATTTTGCTTCTTGAATGGCGCTATGTATGTGTGTTCATATGCATTTCTATAAGTCTTATATGAATGTTGCCTATATATAGGTTTATATACATTATAATGAGTTGGTTGCATTTCATTATGTCTAGTCACATTTGTATACATATAAGCATAATTTATAAGTTATCTAGATGCAAAGTTTTGACTAGTTGCATGTTTATTTGTGTGTGCTTTTGTGGATGCAAGTTGCATGTTTATCTTGGAATATGCAGAAAAAGGAGTAGAAGAAAGTGTAGCAGGCGAAGTTGATTTTATTTTTGTTTCTTTATAAGGTTGTTTAGTACTTGATGAAACAAACTTAGTATTTTTATCTGCTTTTCCATTTTCTTCTTTATATCCTAACTCGGTTTCATTGTTTCCATATTTTGAGACAATATAAGTGTATCTAGCATGTTGGCTCCAGACTTAAATTGTTCTAACATTTTTTCTAAGTCTAGTTTAGAAGATTTAAGTTGTGATGTTTCATTTTCACAACTTTCTAACTTAGATTTTAACAAGCTATTTTCAGTTTTTCATGTATGTTCATTTTTCCTATATGATTCAATTCTAATCTTAAGAGAATCAAGAGTATTAGTAGACTCTTGTTTAAAAGATTCTAATTAATCGGAAAATTCCAAGTTGGACGTCTTCAACTTGTCATCTTCTTCAATTAGCTTCTTGTTTCTATTTTGATAATCGTTTATAGTGTGCATGCATTTTTAGAAATTCTTCATACATCTCATCAAATGACATTTTGTTATCAGAATCTACATCAGATGAAGAACTTACCTCGTTGGATACGAAGCAGACTTGAGCTTCCTCAGTGTTGGATTCTGAGTAGGACGAGTCGCTCTATGTGTTCGCCTTCATTGCTCGTTTGCCTCTTCTCGACTTGGACTCCTTTGCCTTAGGCTTTTGCGTCTCCTTGTCTTGTTTATTATTATTCTTGTTGTTGTTATTTTTCTTTACTGGACAATCATAAGATATGTCCTTTTTGACCACATTCATAGAACTTTAATTCCTTATTATACCACTTGTTATTAGAGTTTTTTTTAAGTTGAGAAGAAGTAGAAGAAGATTGTTTTCCACTTCTATTAGGCCGTTTGAAAAACTTTCTTAGTTTTCTAGCTATTAATATTAAATCATTGTCTAATTCACTATCGCTATTACTTTCATCATTATTTGTATGTGGCTCAGTTGATTTGAAAGAAATAGACTTACCGGATGATTTAGATGACTCGGATTTTCGTTAGTTCAGTTTTACCTCATAAACTCTAAGTGAGCTGATCAATTCATCCATTTTAGCGATTGACTTTGTTTCCTCAATTGTTGTCACCTTCAGATCCCATTCAGCAGGAAGGCTTCAAATCACCTTTTGAACCTTTTCATTGCTGGTAAAAGATTTACCTAAAGCTTCAAGTGCATTGAAAATATTAGTAATCCTCAAATCCATAGATGTTGTGGATTCGTTTGGCAACATTTTGAAAGATTCAAGTTCAATCATAAGCATGTTTATTTTAGACTACACTGCTAGTACCTTCATGCTTTAATTCTAGTGATTTCCACATGTCATGTGCGCTTGTGCAATTTGAAACATATCCTACCTCAGAAGTCGTTAGTCCATTCAAAAGTAGTTGCATAGCTTTAGCTTTCATGGAAATTTTCTTTTTATCTTCGGTTGACCATTCACTTTTATATTTGTCTACTTCTTGTGTTACACCATTTACTTGTACAACTTTCATTGGAATGTACAGCCCATCTTCAACTATAGACCATAAATTGATGTCTATAGCCATTAACAATAGCATCATTCTAAGTTTCTAATGAACGAAATTATTACCATCGAAAAGTGGAGGACGTTGTGTAGACATATCTTCCAACTCGCCTTTGTGAGAAATTATGTCCCTTGTATGTACCTTTGATTAGAGATATGCAGGCTACAAAGGATTGTTGTTTCTTGGCCATGTCTTGTTTGTATGGTGTTGAATCTTGCTTCTTAGAGTGGTGTTAACCTCGCTCTGATACCAATTGTTGGACCTTGCACCTGCAGTAAACACCACTAGAGGGGGTGAATAGTGGTTTGCAGAAATTACACTACTACCCTTTAACAAAATCCCTTTTGAAAACAGAATCTGAGACCTCCTCAGATTCAGTACCCGTTTTTGTACAGTTCAAAAATCAGTGTACACAACTCCAAAAATTATGAAAATTTCCAGAACTTAAATTCAATGTCTCGACAAGAATCTGTTCAAAAATAAGATCATTTGACTGTTCAAACAAATAAAAAGATTCAGATGGTCAATCTGGACAGAATTGGACAGAATAGTGCTAAACTTTGAAAACGTGTTTATCTTTGAATACTCAACCAAAAAGGTTGATCTTTATATAAAAACACTTCTTAGGATGTCTAATTTATGTTTCCAAAAAGCCCTGACTTGAAACAATTGTGGATGAAAACGGAATTCAAGTTTTCTTGAAACTGGTCAGATTGCAGCCAGATTGGAGCAGTTATCTTGCAATGACTGAAAGACTAACTTTCCTTTGCTCCAATCAAGTGATTCTTATTGCAAATGAAAGCTAACGTTCTGAAGTATAACTCCTCCAAAAATCACGAATTTTAAAAGTGTTTTGATATTTTTTCAAAACATGAGAAGTTGTGTGAAATCTGCAGTGAAAACGGGCAGTAAAACAGAAAAGTGAAAAGAAGACAAGAATACCAAAGATTTATCCTGGTTCGGTCAATGTGACCTACTCCAGTCCCAAGGAACGCTTTTCCTTGGATTTCACTATGGTATGAACAAAATTACAACAAGATCCAAGCTTGATCCTCGGGTTAAACACCAACCCTATTCAAGACTTGGATGAACACCTCTATGCAACTCTTGGTTGCAACACATCTATCACCTATTGATGTAGCCTTATAGATTTGGCTAATCAATCTTACAAATGAGACATAAGAGGCTTGTATCTCTACAAAAAATATCGCATTAACACCTTGGCTACACAAAGAATAAAACAAGAATGAAGAGAAGAAGATAGCAAGACAATGAACTTCAACTTTTGCTTTCAAGTGTTTGTACTTCTTCTTCACCTTTTTCTCTTATTTATAGTGTGAAATAGGCCTTGAAGATAAGACCTCCAATGTATCACCATCTTCATCATCAATTCTTAAGTGTCTCCATATCATTGGTTGGCCACATAAATACCTTGTACACTTGGCAACATAAAGAAGAATGATTGGTCCACCTAAAAATTCAGCTTGGCCGATTTTTGCCTTGAAAAATAACTTGGAAAATGTGAAGATAATACCCAAGGATAAGATGGCATATTCTCTCAACTTCTTGGCACAAGAATAGAGCATGTGAGGGCTGCCATTTGACTCAAAAAATCAGCTCCAAAACAGCATCCTAGCTGTTGCCTTTGAATTTGAAATTTCCAAGTTGGCGATTCTGCCAACTAGCTTGTTTTTTGGTTGGTCCACTTGGCATAAATTCGTGAAATGAATACACCATCATTTTCACCTGTATATACACGTTTGGAGGGCTGTATATATGTATACCAACTCAGATTTTTGAAAGAGAAATCAACAAATAATAGTTGACAAGATTATGTCAACATATAACACCAAAATTTTCACTTTTTCTCCTTGTATGTTGTGATGAATTCCACACCACTAACGCCTTTAAAATCTCTGCAAGACGATGTATAAGACTCTTCAATAATATATATAAGAAGGTCTTCAAAAAAAAATAGAATGTGACATCAAATACCGTCACATATCCCGCTATCGTCGATAAAATCATGAAATGAGAGAATACAATAGAAAACCACCAAATAATCTTCAAGATAATCATAAATCAACTCCAGAATGAGTATAATAAGATACTCAAGAGATTTCTTGAGTAAAAATACCGAAATTGTCCTCATTGGTAAAATGACCAAAATAACCCTGGTGAGAAAAAACTCCAGAAATGACCCCGATGGTCAGCAATAGATATAATAACACATTTGCGATGATATATAAGAGATAAATGTGTCCTTGAAATATTTTCACCATGTCAAGTACCTACACAAACTCAAAATGCCAATTTTGCCATTTTTGGTAAGTTGTAGAAACTTACAAGGCACATTACTCACAAGACATTATAATCATAAAAAAACACATAATAACAACATTATAAACATATATGAATCATGTAAAAATGAAAACAACCATTTGATCACATTTTAGAAAAATATTTCTAAAAACCCTAGACATCAATCGATCGAAGTGCCTTAGTTTCAAAGATCGATGTCTCACAGTGAGTTTCAGAGTTTTTCTCTGACCTACATCGATCGATCGAAGTGAGGGTTCAATGTACATCCATCGATCGATGGGTCTCAGGTTTAGAAATCGTTGTCTCACAGTAAGGTCTTGGATTTTCTCTGCCTTACATGGATCGATCGATGTGAGGGAGCAAAGTACATCGATCGATCGAAGTACAATAACCTGAGAGATCGATGTCATGTTTCTTTACTTTTTCAACTTTTAATTATTTATATCAATATGTGTGACATTTTTAAGTATCCACCACTTAAAATCATGACATTGAAAATTATCCAAACATATTTCTCAACATTTAATTTTTCAAGCAGGGGACCACAGTAAGAGTAAGAAACTTTCCTAATCGAAAGAGGGAGTCTTGGTATTTACTAGGCAGAGGGCCTGTTGGCATTCTAAGTATGCCAGATATGGATTGTGTCTTTGTATTTGTAATACCACAAACAAAAGCATCACGTTTTTGTAGCTAAGGTGTTAAGACAGACATGCCTTCAAATGTTTCCAGTGTGTCCATAATGGTCCTCATAGTGAGTTCATCAGCACTAGCCAAGATGAACAGATCATCAAGAAAGGATAAAGAGCTAATCTTTATGTTTTCATATCTATGATGGTATTACTGTTAGGAGCTAGATAACAGCCTCTACAACTAATATGAACAGGGTAGGGGAAAGAGGATCCCCTGCCTAAGTCCCTTAGAAGACTTGAAGTTGCTAGTCAATGGTCCATTGAGGTTGACAGAGTATGAAGCTGTTGAAATACATATGTATATCAAGTTCCTAAAGTTCTCAAGAAAGTTCATTTGTCTTAGGATAGTCATCAAATAATCCCACTTTAGAGTGTTCTGATACCTTATGTTCTACCATATGTCCCTCCTCCTATTTCTTTTATTGAAACCAAAAACCACAGTGAGGATGAACGCATCGTGGTTAGGCTTATTTGTTTTAATCCTACAAGTAATATTAGTAATACACAGTTCATCAATGTGTAGAACCTGTCCTTTAAATAAGTTTGAGTTCTATCAAATCCAAATTCTAGCTACAATATTTTTGTATGATATTATCAGAAGCCTCACATCTTTTGAACACCCTCGTGCTAAATTTTTTAGAGTTTTATTGTCAAACCTTTACTTCCACATTGTCCATAAAACCAATGTCCTTCCCTACTATATATTTTCTGACTTTTTTTTTTCAAAGGGGAGTTCAACTTCCTTATATTCCAACATGCTCTTCTAATCATCTTTTGGATTTGGTCCCTGTAGGCCTTCCCCTACCCCTGTTTTTGCTATATTGTTTATCTCTTGAGGTAATAGTTTCCTCCTTATTCTGTCCCTATGTGCCATGTTCAAAATGTGGAAGAACATTGTCCTCTTGAGAGTAAAAGCCTCTTTCTTATGGCTATGTGGTTTTCTATTGTTTGATTGTTCACTCCCATAATTATCCTCTGAATTACAAATGAAATGCCATTCAGATTTGGTTTTGGATTGCCTATTTCTGCCACTACTAGTTTGTGGGTCTTTTTCCTATAGGGTCTGGTATCTGGTAGTTAGGTAGATAATTATCTTGAGAATATTCAACAGCGGCTGAGGATGAGTAGGCGTTCCCAACATTAATTTGGAGGAATGCTACCTGCACCAGTTTCCAAACTTTACTTCCAAATTCTAGCCATGGCTATTAGATATTGAAAAGTGGTCATTCTATGCATGAAGAGAGATTTTTCTATGATTGTACCTAACCCACTGAGCACATGTATGTTGAAATAGTGTACACGAAGGATAGGAAATCGAACCCAAATTAGGACATCATCCAGTTTCAATATTTCAATGGTCTTAACAGGGATCTACCACCAAAGAAAGAGCGCCAAGTTTCCAAAGCATCGAAGAAAGGTCTAGTATGCTTTGTTTCGAGTCTTCAGACTGAAAGCAAAAAATATATAGATCTTCCCCCATCATTTGGACTTCAAGTAAGCCTTTCGAGGCCCATCTAGTTTCAGCAAAACTTTTCATATTTAGAAAGCAAGAGGCATTAACTATAACTTGTCCTACCATCGTTGAGCCCCTGTCTTCTTGTGGTCTACAACCTTCTCGGGATTAATAGTGAAGGACTTACCTTTGTTATTGTCGATGGGAATCTGAGCAAGGGTATAGGATATTTCTGGTTGAAAATATGGCTTGAGCAAAGAAGCCCAAACCGATTTAGTTCTTGAAATTCTTCAATCTCCGCTTAATCAGTTCTTCGGTTCACACCTGACAAGGACTCAATCTTATCACCACCCAGTAGTGATTAAATTTAGAAGAGAGAAGGCGAGGAATGAATGGAAAGGCCCTTCGATTCCCGGCTGCATGGTTGACAGACATCAGGTTCACGGAATTTCAACAAAATGCTTAGGTTCACGGAATTTCAACAAAATGTTTGGTAAGATAATTGCAATATTTGCCACAATCCAAGAAGCCACTCGTCTCATGTATTACCAGAACACAGAAGTGTTTGGTCACATTCAAACACGTAAAAGCAGGTGTTTAGCAAGACTCAAGGGTGTGCAAGCCAGACTCGAGGTCAGGTCAAGTAGGTTCGTGGGACTTGGAAATTAAACTTGAACAAGAATATCAAGAGGTGTTGAGACGGGGAATTCTTTGGGCTCAAAAGGATAAGACAAGATGGCTGGTTCATGGTAAGAGCAGTAGAAGGTTTTTTCATTTGTCCACAGTAATACGCTGATCAAGAAGCAAAGTCGATAAACTGAAGGATGAAAATACGCTGATCATGAATGATACCCTGGCGACGCTAATTCCGACGCAAACTCCCGACAAATATCATGCACTTTTGTCCGATTGCTCTATGCGGTGTAACTGTCAAGGTACTCACAAAAATCTTGGCAATTAGGCTAAAGAGTCTGATGCCAAAGCTAGTAAGTACTAACCAATGGCTTTATCTCTGGGAGGCAGTCAACTGACAACATTATTAGAGCCAGGGAGATTATGCATATTTTAAGGAAGAGAACAGGCGACGAGGGATTGTGGCAGTGAAAATCGATCTAGAGAAAGTGTATGACCGAGTGCGTTGAGTTTTTTTGGAGGTGTACTCAGATATCCAGGTGTTAAAGATGAGTTTGTGAAACTGAGTATGTACTGCATTAAAGCTACCTCTCTATCACTGCGGTGGAATGGAACAAATTTGGAGTCTTGCAAACCATAGAGGGGGACTTTCCCTGTCTCCATACTTATTTGTTGTATACATAGAAGTGCCTGGGAAGAGGATAGCAGAGTCAGCAGCTCGAGGGGAATGGAAGGCTCTTAAAACATCCAGAGGTGGTCCAAAAGTCTCTCACCTATTCTTTGCAGAGGACCTTTTGTTTGGTGAGGCAAGTGAAGAGCAGGCCTTGGTCATTGGCGAAATCGAATCTTCACAAGGATCAAAGATGACTTGAGTAGAGAACGTCGTCAACGTCTTACAGGGATGCAGTTTGTTGCTAGGAATAACGTTCCCAGCCTGCACGGTTGAACAACGTTAGAGGTCTCGGAGTTATGGGTTTCACCATGTTTATATACTGGAAAGATAAGAAAATCTGTTTCGATTTCGGGTGTTGTGGCTGTGATTTTTTTGTTCGATCGATTGAAGGTGGTCCTTCGTTAGACGTTTTCCTGTCTTTCTACATGATTAGCGTTAACCAATGCATGCTGAGGAACTGTAGAGGGTGCCATGTGTCTAGCCCCGTTAGCTGGCTGTGCCTGCAAGTTGGCCAAGTGACGCAATGTGTCACGCTACATGGCTAAATTGCTTGCTGGCAAGTGTGTGCTCTAGCAACTAGGCCAAGCTGAAAATAGGTATCTCTCTGGAGGCATGGCCGAGCAGCGTGACTGCAGGCGGTGATGTGTGAGCAATCATATAGGAGGAAGATGGAGCAAGTCGGTTTCATCACCAGGTGCCTCGGCTGACTTGAGGAATCCTCCGCCTTGTTGGCTGAGCTGAGAAAAGAGAGTAGTTATGATGTCCTGCGTCTTTGCACGGCTAGGCAACATTGACTATGACGAGTCATCTCAAACATACTTGTCTTTATTACTAGTGGGAGTTCGGCCTTCTTCAGATGCCCCTAGATTAGTTTTGCAGAGCAGAGGAGGGAAGACTAATCATCTAGTAAGGGGCAAAACTCATGACTGTTCGTTGGTACACACCTTCAACGTGTCAATTTCTGATCAGGCGTATCATCAGGCAATGAAGATGATCTTCCCTGGTGTGAATTTCAAAGCGGCAGGTGATTAATGTTTTTGACGCTTGGCACTCCTAAGGGGGGGCGTTTCCAAAGGTAGCGTCACTCTGGAAATTGGGTTTTACGGTCGAACTTTTGCAGCCTTTTCATTCTGCATCCATTTCTGTCATTCTGCAGCATGTTCTTGTCAATTGTTCTGGGCTTTCTTCTCCTTCTCCGATGTTCCATAGTTTCTGTTAAGACTCCCTTACTTTGGCTTATCTCAACTTTTTCTTCTATTTTCAAGTAAGTTCTTCGCTTCCCTTACTTGTAGCTATAATTTCTTCTACCTTTTTCGCAGATTCAGAAATTGTCTCAGAAGCCCTTTTTTACGTCGACAGTAGTGTAGGGGGGAGCGAATCCTCTTCCTCTTGGGAGAGGGTGGCTTCTGATGACAATCCTTGCCTCTTGAGAAGACTGAGGGCTATAGTCTCCTATGCTGGCCCCAGCAAGGTTGTGGGACCTAGCAAGGCCACCATAGCGACAAAAATGCCTGAGCCACAGGCGGAATCCCATTTTGCCCCTTTAGCGGTGGTCTCTTTCGTTCCTTGTACTGTCGAACCTTAATCCTTGAGTTTTGACGTAGTATATAGGGGTTCTCCATCTGTCCAAGTGCAAGAGTTTCTGTGTACTTTAAATATAGCCAACCTCGTGCGCTTGTTTGAGGTATATAGGATAAATTATACTCGGTTCAATCCCATTATGTCATGCCCTGGTCAGAGGACATATGCCCCTAATGGGATACGAAGCAGTGTATGAGGAGTATTTCGGGTTTGGGTTTCGTCTTCCTGTCCATGAGCCCTTGAGACTAAGTTTAGAGTTTTATTGACTTAGGCTTACTCATATAAAACCCAATGACCTAAAATCAATAGTATGCTCTCTTCTGTTCTTTAGGGCAATTGAGGCCGATTCTGATGTTTGAACTTTCAGAGGCGTCCTTATGTGTAAGACCTCTGACAGTTGGCACTATTTTTGTAAGCGGACCATAATTAGGGAGTCCAATTTTGTTGTTAACAGACCGATCTTCACCAAAGATCGGAAAGGTTTGTTCTTGTACATCAGGAAAGAGGGTATGCCTGAGTCGAAAATCTAGTAGACTAGGCCAATAACTTAAGGCCGAGCTGGGAATTTCACAAAGTGACATCGAGGCTGCAGAACATATCTACATTTATTGAATGGCATGGGGTGGATGGGTCGATCCTGAGACGGCTGACTTGGATTATTTTGAGGTAGGTCCAAGTTTCCAGATGCTCAGCGAGGAAAGTCTAGAAGTCGTTAAGGGTATGTGACTTTTGCTTGTAGATTCTGAGATCTACCACTTTGTGCTGCTTGGGTGTAACGTTAACTATGTTAATCTTGCAAGAACGATGGCGCCCAAGGCTTCTAAAACCACTGCTCAAATAGCTGAAGTAGCTGTAAGGGAACGGGCAAGGAGGCAGCGCAATAGACCATGGTGGAAACCTCTAGAGCCGAGATGGATGTCTTGAAAGCAAAAAAGCCAACAGGAGTGGTTATTAAGGAGCCAGGCCAGACGATGCCAACCCCAGTAGGTCGACAGGAAGAGGTCATCCCAGTGCAGTCCGAAGAGCATGACCTTGTGATTCAACCTTGGTTTTGTACTCTTCATCTTTGCCCTATTTTTCTATTTTTTTTTCTTTTCTTTTGAGGTTTTTTGCGGCAACAGCTTAGGCACCACAGTCTATCTCGAGGGCACTAGAGGGGTCCCCTGCTCCGCCCCATATTCTGGCTCGGGCGTCAACTAAGCAAGAGCCGACTACAGGAGCTGCAGAGGAGCCAGTCCCGTAACGAAGGAGAAGGCGCAAGGATGAAGGCCTTCCACCATAGCAGCGGGAGCTCTGTCTCCCCAGGGGCAACGTATAACTAGACCTCTGCTCGGCTGATTCCAAGAGACAGACTCTGCTGTTGACCATCAGGTGGCTTGGCAGTTGAATGAAGCCGGTGTCTTTCCTGCTGACCGCCGCATGGCAAAATCCATGGACTGGGACACACGTACAAACTTCATCAGAAGTAACATGGCGTTGATAAGTATTCCTTATGGTTCATGTGTTACATTATTTGTGTCGAACAGCCTAGATTGTCTAACTCGAATCTGTTTGTCTATTCGGTTTAAGCTCAGCAATTGGACTTATGGCAAGGACGGACAAGTTGAGGAGCTTGGGGAACACTGAGAACCAACAGTGCATGGAACTGAACTGACACACCGAGGGGATGGCCAAGAAAATCAAATCTCTACAGGCAGAGAACTCCTCACTCTGAAATGGAAAGGAGGAGGACGATATTCGGCTGGCAGCCTCCGATTCCCGTGTGCATGAGCTGCAAGGGAGGGTTGCAGATTTGGATCTGACCTCAGTGCAGGCCCAATCCCAAGCAGAATCTTTTCAAAGGGAGCTAGATGTTGAAGGGAAGAACAATGCTGAGTTAGAAAAGCGGTTGGCATAGATGCAACAGGCCCATCAGTAGTTGGTCAGCTCTTTTGAACACCAGCTAGCTGATGCCAGAGTGAGTCCAGTGACAGACCTGAGGGAATTTGAATAGTAGAATAGGTTGCTTTTGTTCGTATCATGGTAGGCCTGTACCGCCTCGCTCCCGAGCCCTCACATCGGGAACAGTGCGCCCGCCGTATCTTGCTAAGGAGAATCCAAGGCGTCGAGTCAACTTTCTACATGTCCGAAAATGCGTAGGAATTTTTCTCGCGGAAACGAATTACCATAACATTAAATTACATGACCAGTGATGGCAATAAAGCCACTGTGCCAACATCTAAGTGCTATTAGTCTAAGTAGGATAGTGTCTGATGAAATCCTAATAAAATAACGGCAGACAGCAGAAAGGTCTCTTCGTATTCTAGGTGCGACAGTCAGTCTGCCCATACTACCGTGTCAGCCCCGTCCCCAGCAAAGACATAGTCGTACGCTCTCTCGTGCTCACATGGTGGGGGGGGAGTAGGTGTGAGTGACGAGAAATCACCCAATAGGCACCTGCCTCCAACTAGTACAAGACGAGCATACAAAAATGATATAACAAATAGCACATAACATGGTATCACATAAGCGTATAAAAAGAAATGCGGAAAGGTAATTCACTCCAGATAAAGAATGCACAACATCGTGATGCATGTCCCACTATGCATGTCACACGCAATAAGTCATGTCACACAGAATACCGATATCTCCATTGTGCATTGTATGAACCCGAGTCCTACTGAGTGGCTGTGGGTCGTACCCACCCACAGTCACCATACTGACTGTGCATGGCCGCGCCACCGTACACCATCCTGAGTGTGCGTGGCTCCATCACCGTACACCATCCTGAGCGCCCGTGACTCATACGTCACAACCCGCCATAAATGCAATGCACGTGCCATGAATACAGAAACACAATCGCCTGAGGCCCCTGGCCCATCCTCACCTTCATCCGGCACTCAAATCTAGGTTCAATGATTATTCGAATAATGGTTTATCGTTGTTCGGCATCAAACCTTTTTTTTCATTGCTTGTATACATTTATCGTGCATTTTCTATATTTTTTCTCATTTTTTCCCTATTTATTTCCATTTATTACCTAATTACCCGAATTAAATAAATTATCACAATTACTGAAATTTAATGAAAATAATTTAATTTCAGCATTTTATAACTTCTGGATTTATTTAGAATTTTATGATATTTATTTATATTTTTCCTATAATTATTAGTATTTTTAAACAATTAAATAACATTAAAATAAATTCATATTTTTTTTAATTATTCTGGCAGGCCGAGTCTGCCTTGTCCCAGGCCGCCCGCATCAGTCCTAGCCCGCCAGCATCAGTCCTGGCCCGTCAGGCTCTTCTCTCCTTTTTTTTAATTATATTAGTTAACTGGGCCGGTCAACTAGGGTCCGGTCCGTTGGCCATTCGGCCCGGCCCGCGGTCGGCTCAGCAGGTTTTGTTTTTTTATGGTTAGCATCTGGGCCTGGCCTGCGCGCAACCAGCCTGTTAAGGTGTCTGGCTTGCTAGCGCCTTCTGGCCCGGTCCGGTTATAAAGGTTTTTTTATAAATCGCAACTGACACCTCCAGGAAGCGCGTGAATGACACGCGCGTCCCTCCAGGCAGTGCGTGAGGCGTTCCAGACGCCTCCGGCGTCCGTTTTTCGACCCCGATCTATATTTTCGCCTATTTTCAGTCTATGGAGACCTATTCTAAGGCCAAAATCAAAACTAAAAACCCCAAATATGCTAAAGATATGCTAATTTGGTTATCAAATTTTTTCCTAAAATCAAATCCAAGCCACGCAAAACAGTATACGCATTTACCAGTTTTCACAATCATCAATCTTGCACAGAATCAACAGTATGATATAGATTTCAACAATTAAAACAACAAACACATAATATATCACCAAAGATATGCTTGAATTTGTACCAATTGGAGGGGGAAAAGGGAACGTACCTCGAGGCAGACAATTATACGATCAAGTTGGGGTTTGTTTTGCGCGCTTCTCCCTTCCTCCTTCTTCTCTCTTCTCTCCCTTCCTTCCTCTTTCTTCCTCCCTGCTGCCGTCGACTTCCCCTGCTCTTTGCGTTTTTTTCTTCTTTTTGTGCTAACTGCAGCCCCTCCCTCTCGTTTAACCGCCACTTATTGCGACAATTAGGGGGAGTCGGTTATTCCCCTTTTATCTCTTCAGTATTAGTTTTTTTAATCTTATCCCCCCCTTTTTTTAAATTCCTTATCCAACTGACCCCTTCTTTTTTTATAAATTTTATTTATTTATCATCATTTTTTTTAAAACTCTTTCATCCCACAGCAACCCCTTTTAAGCTTTAATATATTTTATTTATTTATATTATTTATTTTTCTTTTATTTCGTTGTCGTCATTATTTATTATATATTGTTATTATTTATTTTTTATTATTATTTTTCTTCGTTTCTTTTCTTACCCTATACATATATAACAACTTCATATAATTATACCATTACTTACACATGACCGACACACTACAGTTAATTTAATTTCAAAATGGTCGTTACTCCCAACGGCTACCTAATTTTTAAATTACCATGTAACAATTTGTGCAAAAATTTTGGGTTATAACATCCTACCCTCCTTATAAGAAGTTTCGTCCTCGAAACTTGATGTACGTTAATCGAACGTGTGCGGCTATCTCTCTCATATCTGCTCCTCGAGCTCCCAAGTCGCCTCGCGCTTCATATGGTTGCTCCTCTGTACCTTGACATAAGAGATGATTTTGCTCCTGAGCTCTTGGTCTTTGCGGTCTATAATCCGAACGTGAGCCTTTTTTCCTTTTTTAAATAACGCGTTCGGTGTAATTCTCAAAGACGGTGCGTCTAATACATGTCTTGGATTAGAGACGTATCTTCTCAGTTGAGGGACATGAAATACATTGTGCATCCGTTCTGTAGAGAAAAAGGGGTTTGAGTGATTTTCAAATACATGATTTAAATGTGCACAAAAACAAGCATAAGATAAATGTGCATGATATATTGCTTATTACTTGCCTTATATAGTTCATATATTATGTTGTCGTACTAACGAGCCATGAAGCTACAAAGCTTACATCAAATGGCAAACATTTGTTGTGTTTATACTATTTTCAGGTGCCACCATTAATTAACTAAACTAGTTCATTAAATGAAGTACTTAGTTAATTAAACTAAGTAGTTCATTAAAGGAAGCTACATTTGAACAAGGCACAAAGGCAACAAGGCTAAGAAAAAAAAGTCTTCACCTCCTCATTTACATCACATATACACGCCTACATATATATAGTTATATATATTTTCAGATTTTTTGAAAAAGACACATACACATATATTCCAACGTACTACCGACACGTTATATATTTTACGTACGTACGTTAACGTCACACCATCATACTTAACTCATATTTATGAGTATATTCAGGTCTTATATCATATGATATAAGTCATGGTGATGACAAATTAAATACGACACGTTAAAAGGTTCTAAACCGAAAATTATCGTATCGGACGAATAACGAAACTTCGCCAACGTGTCACGTACTTGCCATAAATAGATGGCCAGCCCCTAAACTTCAAAAATGCTCAAAAATTTCGTGGCTATGAGGTTAATTCCAGCCATAAAATCATTCCATGTTGGCAAACACAAATCACCCCATTAAGGCCAAATTGTGGAGATTCCAATTTCAATTTTGTAACATGTTAATGGCGCCACTTTAGACCAGCTAAGTGCTGAGAATTAAAGTTTATATTATATATATTATGTGTAACATAATATATATAACATGTGCAAAAAGTTGGAATTTAATTAGAGAAAAATCGGGTAATCGATAAATATCGAAAATTCGGTTTTCTACGTACACAACACATGGAATATTTTTGGCACATCATATGACACGTATCTAGACACTTTTTACATATGTCATACATCTTAAAGTGTTCTAGAAAATTAAATTAAGGGCTGATTGGAATATAACATGTGTGTATTATTAAATGTGCACTATTTTACAAAGTTAGCAAAAATAAAATTCAGCACATGCATATACCTGTATACACGCCACCTACAGCTGAGATGGAGCATATGTGGAGCCTTGTTGGCATATTGATTGGTCAAGAATCAATCACACAAAGTTGGTGACTTAAAGAGAGAAGCTACAAAAGGTAACAATTCAAATTTTGTCACAATTGTGACACATGCTGAAAATTTCAGCATGTGTGTTTAAGGGTGGGCGATTTTTACCTATTTATGAGGTATGTTTCACTTCTTGAATTAAGTGAATTAATTAGAAGACAATTTGGAAGTGTTTTAAATATTTTATGGAATAAAGAAAGTGATATTCTTGGATATCACACATGCTGAAAATTTCAGCATGTGTGCAATGCTTCTAGGCGTTTCTAAGGCCTTATTATTGTCTAATTTTTATTCCATAAAAGATGAGAATAATGCATACTAAATGGTAATTGAATTATCCTTTGTTTTCTTGGATTAAATCAATACAAAATAGGCAATATTTTGAATGAAATGTAAATGTGACACATGCTGAAATTTCAGCATGGTATGGCCGATTTTTGCATTCTTGTTTGGAGAAAATTGTCTTGCTAAATTTATGTGATGATCTTGGAAGTTATGGTAATGGTTTTATGATGATTTTGACACATGTTTTAAGTGTTATTCTCAGATTTTCCTAGTCATCAAGTGATGACAACATTCAACCAATCAATGAGTGCCAAGTAAGCAAGAGGTTAATGATCATCCAATGAGAACATGCCAAGTAAGCAAGAACATGTCACAATGATACAACACATTCTTCCAAGGACTTAGAAGATAATTTTCAAGAAGGGAAGAAGAGCCAAGGGGGGCGGCCACATTGTTAAAAAGAGAAGAAGAAAGCCAAACAAAAACAAGACAAGTCTCACAAGTTCAAAAGTGCAAAAAGAGTCTTACATTCCCTTCTTCTTCTACATCTTTCTTTCTTATTCTTGAAAGCCTATTGTACTTATACTCTCATTCTTGAATAGGCTTGTAATAGACCACCACATATTCTATATCTTTGTAAAAGATTGATCAAGGTGTGATCAATCTTCAATCTTGCAAGGTGGTGGTGTTCGTGCGAATTGTATTCGTCGTACAAGGTTTGTAAAGGGTTGGAGTTGGTGTGTAACTCCATCAACCCTGTGGTAAGGTGTATTGCATGTGTGTGACCAGTTTGAACCAAGGAAGGTGTTCCAAGAAGACTGGAGTAGGTTGTTGATAACCGAACTAGTATAAAATTCTTGATGTCATTTACTTTTAGTAATTTTCTGTTTCAGCACTGTTTACTGTTTTTAATCACGTCCGTAAAAATAGTAAACGAATTTCAAAAATTACAAAACTTTCAGAAAACATAGACACACGTTTCAAGGTTCTTTTGGCGCAAGTTTCAACCTTTTTGGATAAGCATAAGTCATTCAAACAGCCAAAGTTCTGAGACTAGTGCAGTCTGATTTTCAGGCTTGCAAAGGTTGAGACTTTGAGTGTATTTGACTAACTTCCCGAAGGAATTATTCAAAACTGTTTCAACCCATTTAGATACAATATATAAAGGGTTAGTGGTTAAATTTTCAGAGCATTTGGAGTTGTGTACAAATAGGAATTAATTTTCAAAATAGTGTACCGTCTCTGGCAGATTCGCGAAATCTGACCACCAACGATTTTTGAAGGGGTTAAAGGTTGAATTTAAATTTGAAATTTTTAGGAGACCCTCATAACATCTGAGTCTAAGTTCTCTCCAAATTTCAGAATTTTTGAAGACCTACAACCTAGTTTTCAAAACGTTTTAAAATTGGTCCTGAAAACAGAAACTGTTTTCAAAAGTTGGGTTTTTGGTTTAAAACAATTTTAAAAACCACATTTTTTGAACCCACTATTCAACCCCCCCCCCCTTCTAGTGGTGCCTTTCAGATCCTACAATTGGTATCAGAGCGCAGGAACACTCACAACAAGAAGATCCAACGATCTGTATGAGATGGCAACCACTAGCCATGACACCGAGGAAAAAGATATGTCAAGCCAAATGCCTCCACTATTTGAAAATGAGGTAAATTCTGATTCTGACTCGGATTCTGAACTATCTTATGATGATTTATATGTTGAATATCTTGAATTACATAAGTTTGCTAGAACTCTTGCAAAAACAAAAGAAACGGTTAATTGAAGACAAGAAATTCTTAGAATCTTCTAACAAAGATCTTGTGTCTCAATTAAACGATTCAAAAGAAGAGTCGTCATGCATTATAAATTCATTAAAGTCTGAGATTTCATCATTGACATCCAAGAACACTGAATTGAAATCCGAGGTTTCAAACTTGAAATCAAGGAATGCGGATGTAGAGAAAAAGGTGAAACAATTTGACACGGGAACAAACATTCTAGATCACATCATTTCTTCTCAAAAGCATGATAGTGAAAAAACCGGACTAGGATACGTTGAGAAAAGTAAGCCACAAAATAAACCAACCAAATTTATCCCATCTAAGAAAATAGATGCATCAAAGACATATGTGGCATCTAAGAAGACGCATAGGCCTTTTCTTATGACATCTCAACGTGCTTCTTCTTCACATCATGCAAAATATAATTATGTGCCATATAGATATGAGAAGAAACAAGTGATGCATATGCGACACTCATATCACAAAAATGCATCTAGATCACGTCCCGTGCATGCAAACCAAAATTCTTATCAAAAACAGAAACCATACTACATGCATGATGGGATTCTTGGCCAAAGGCCAAACGCATTTGTCCCTAACATATATTATGTTGCGTTCTCACCACCTTTCTCACCTTTTGGAAGACCTAGAAAGGTCACCCAAATTTGGGTACCAAAAGGGACATTTTCAAAGGGTTGAATAAATAACCCTTACGAACGCACGTTATATGAAATACAAGATTTTTTCTTCATCTTTACAGGCATCTTTTGATTTACTTTTCAAAATAAAGGGGGAGAGATAGCATGATTTAAGGGGGAGAGAGATACTAATTGCATAAATTAAGGGGGAGCGACTCGGAATTTAAAATTCAAGTTTTGATTTTATGCATGATTGAAGGGGGAGCGATAGGATTTAAATCATGAGTATAGGTAATTTTGAAAATCATCAAAAGGGGGAGATTGTAGAGAAAAAGGGGTTTGAGTGATTTTCAAATACATGATTTAAATGTGCACAAAAACGAGTATAAGATAAATGTGCATGATATATTGCTTATTACTTGCCTTATATAGTTCATATATTATGTTGCCGTACTAACGAGCCATGAAGCTACAAAGCTTACATCAAATGGCAAACATTTGTTGTGTTTATACTATTTTCAGGTGCCATCATTAATGAACTAAACTAGTTCATTAAGTGAAGTACTTAGTTAATTAAACTAAGTAGTTCATTAAAGGAAGCTACATTTGAACAAGGCACAAAGGCAACAAGGCTAAGAAAGGAAAGCCTCCTCCTCATTTACATCACATATACACGCCTTCATATATATAGTTATATATATTTTCAGATTTTTTGAAAAAGGCACATACACATATATTCCAACGTACTACCGACACGTTATATATTTTACGTACGTACGTTAACGTCACACCATCATACTTAACTCATATTTATGAGTATATTCAAGCCTTATATCATATGATATAAGTCATGGTGATGACAAATTAAATACGACATATTAAAAGGTTCTAAACCGAAAATTGTCGTATCGGGCGAATACCAAAACTTCGCCAACGTGTCACGTACTTGCCATAAATAGATTGCCAGCCCCTACACTTCGAAAATGCTCAAAAATTTCGTGGCTATGAGGTTAATTCCAGCCATAAAATCATTCCATGTTGGCACACACAAATCACCCCACATTAAGGCCAAATTGTGGAGATTCCAATTTCAATTTTGTAACATGTTAATGGCACCACTTTAGACCAGCTAAGTGCTGAGAATTAAAGTTTATATTATATATATTATGTGTAACATAATATATATAACATGTGCAAAAAGTTGGAATTTAATTAGAGAAAAATCGGGTAATCGATAAATATTGAAAATTCGGTTTTCTACGTACACAACACAAGGAATATTTTTGGCACATCATACGACACGTATCTAGACACTTTTTACATATGTCATACATCTTAAAGTGTTCTAGAAAATTAAATTAAGGGCTGATTGGAATATAACATGTGTGTATTATTAAATGTGCACTATTTTACAAAGTTAGCAAAAATAAAATTCAGCACATGCATATACCTGTATACACGCCACCTACAGCTGAGATGGAGCATATGTGGAGCCTTGTTGGCATATTGATTGGTCAAGAATCAATCACACAAAGTTGGTGACTTAAAGAGAGAAGCTACAAAAGGTAACAATTCAAATTTTGTCACAATTGTGACACATGCTGAAAATTTCAGCATGTGTGTTTAAGGGTGGGCGATTTTTACCTATTTATGAGGTATGTTTCACTTCTTGAATTAAGTGAATTAATTAGAAGACAATTTGGAAGTGTTTTAAATATTTTATGGAATAAAGAAAGTGATATTCTTGGATATCACACATGCTGAAAATTTCAGCATGTGTGTAATGCATCTAGGCGTTTCTAAGGCCTTACTATTGTCTAATTTTTATTCCATAAAAGATGAGAATAATGCATACTAAATGGTAATTGAATTATCCTTTGTTTTCTTGGATTAAATCAATACAAAATAGGCAATATTTTGAATGAAATGTAAATGTGACACATGCTGAAATTTCAGCATGGTATGGCCGATTTTTGCATTCTTGTTTGGAGAAAATTGTCTTGCTAAATTTATGTGATGATCTTGGAAGTTATGGTAATGGTTTTATGATGATTTTGACACATGTTTTAAGTGTTATTCTCAGATTTTCCTAGTCATCAAGTGATGAAAACATTCAACCAATCAATGAGTGCCAAGTAAGCAAGAGCTTAATGATCATCCAACGAGAACATGCCAAGTAAGCAAGAACATGTCATAATGATACAACACATTCTTCCAAGGACTTAGAAGATAATTTTCAAGAAGGGAAGAAGAGCCAAGGGGGGCGGCCACATTGTTAAAAAGAGAAGAAGAAAGCCAAACAAAAACAAGACAAGTCTCACAAGTTCAAAAGTGCAAAAAGAGTCTTACATTCCCTTCTTCTTCTACATCTTTCTTTCTTATTCTTGAAAGCCTATTGTACTTATACTCTCATTCTTGAATAGGCTTGTAATAGACCACCACATATTCTATATCTTTGTAAAAGATTGATCAAGGTGTGATCAATCTTTAATCTTGCAAGGTGGTGGTGTTCGTGCGAATTGTATTCGTCGTACAAGGTTTGTAAAGGGTTGGAGTTGGTGTGTAACTCCATCAACCCTGTGGTAAGGTGTATTGCGTGTGTGTGACTAGTGTGAACCAAGGAAGGTGTTCCATGAAGACTGGAGTAGGTTGTTGGTAACCGAACTAGTATAAAATTCTTGGTGTCATTTACTTTCAGTACTGATTTTCTGTTTCAGCACTGTTTACTGTTTTTAATCACGTCCGTAAAAATAGTAAACGAATTTCAAAAATCACAAAACTTTCAGGAAACATAGACACACGTTTCAAGGTTCTTTTGGCGCAAGTTTCAACCTTTTTGGTTAAGTGTAAGTCATTCAAACATCCAAAGTTCTGAGACTAGTGCAGTCTGATTTTCAGGCTTGCAAAGGTTGAGACTTTGAATGTATTTGACTAACTTCCCGAAGGAATTTTTCAAAACTGTTTCAACCCATTTAGATACAATATATATGGGGTTAGTGGTTAAATTTTCAGAGCATTTGCAGTTGCGCACAAATAGGAATTAATTTTCAAAACAGTGTACCGTCTCTGGCAGATTCGCGAAATCTGACCACCAATGATTTTTGAAGGGGTTAAAGGTTGAATTTAAATTTGAAATTTTTAGGAGACCCTCATAACATCTGAGTCTAAGTTCTCTCCAAATTTCAGAATTTTTGAAGACCTACAACCTAGTTTTCAAAACGTTTTAAAACTGGTCCTGAAAACAGAAACTGTTTTCAGAAGTTGGGTTTTTGGTTTAAAACAATTTTAAAAACCACATTTTCCGCACCCACTATTCAACCCCCCCTTCTAGTGGTGCCTTGCAGATCCTACACGTTCTATCGCCGGAGGTAACGCCCCATAGTAAACTAACGAACTCTTAAAACCAAGGCGTGTAAGACCCTTCGTGGGTGATACCTTCAGATAACTCTTTTCTCCGTCAGTAAACTCCAGAGGGCGCCTCTTCGAATTGGTCTAGCTCTTACTTCTGTCCTGCAACCTTAAGCCTTTCCCGATTCAACTTATTTCCTCCTTGGTCTGTTCAACCAGCTTTGGACCAGTGATAGTGCGCTCTCCAACTTCACCCTAATGGATAGGGGATCTGCATTTACACCCATAGAGCGCCTCAAATGGTGCCATGCTGGTGGTGCTATGATGACTATTGTGGTAGGAGAACTCGATTAACTTGGTCACACCATCCCAGTTCCCTTTGAAGTCAATGGTGCAAGCCCTCAACATGTCCTCCAATGTCTGTATCGTCTTCTCTGTCTGCTTATTGGTCTGAGGATGAAAGGCAGTGCTCAACGTAGCTCCGTCTATTACATATCGACATGCACGAGTTTTAATATGTGTTGCCATTTTAATGGTTAAGTTGTTGAACATGTTTGGTACATACAAATAGTATGTTGTGTATCCTTATTTTAAACGCATGTATGACTTATGTATCATATGTAGCTCATGAATTCGCAATCGTTATCTGCAGTTTATCACGTGTATTATGTTTATATTGTTTGTGAGTTAAGTTTTAAGCGGTATACACGCTATCGCATTCATTTTAGTCTTTGTTTACCGTGATCTCTCTTTTTGTACTTAGGTTTGTCGTTAATAATTTTGTTACATATACTCTATATTTGTCGTACTAGCTTATCTTATTGATGTATAAATATCGTTATATATATTATGCCGAAGGAAATGCATAAATGCGTAGATTTATATATATATATATATATATATATATATATATATATATATATATATATATAACGTAGATATGTATAATTTATTTGGGTGCTCAAGTAAGATAATTAATAAAAATTTCTCTCTTTTTTTCTATTTTTCTGTTATTAAATTATTTACACTTTAATCTATTACTATGTTGTCATGCAATACTATGCCGTTCCTAATTCATAATTAGTATGCTTTACTACAAATGAGTATGTTGTTAATTTGTTTTAAAACTTGTAATTGTATGCCTGTTTTTGTAATCCATGTCTTGTATGCAATGTATTTGTTATTGTATTCTTTGTAATTGTGTTGTTTGTTGTCGTTATATACTATGATGTTTATTACTGTTTTGTTGTATTAGTTATGTAGTGGGCTCATTGAAACAGTTGTGTGTATACTTGCGCATATGTACTTAGCATCTTGTAGTTACTTTTGTTTCGTGTATCTATTTGTATGTTTTTTCGATTTATTTTTGTTATATCATTGATGTTGTAACAAATTGTGTTTGTCTATTTGCTTCTTTAGAGTTAATTGCATCTGGTATCCATTCTTTTTCATCAAGTTTTAAGTAGCATCCAATGTTTCATGAAACACACTTGCCATCCAGTGTTATAGGGGAAATAGACACCTGGCATCCGGCAACCAGGAAACGACCTGCTGTAGGTGGTTTTTATGAAATTTCTTTTTTTTTTCACTTTTCCCCCAAGTGGCGCCAAACTTTTCCAACCTTGGTTAATTTCATCTTCCCTCCATTCATTCCAACACATTCCTCTCTGCTTCTCTCATCCCCCACTTCAATTTTTACTCCTCCAACAAGATGGAACTTGGGCTTGCATGGAATTCCCCGGCCGTACTTGAATGCTTTTGGCTGGACTTTCAGGCCATTAATGTTGTAGCGCCTCTATGTCAGGCTAGCATGCTGAGTTCAAAATTTGCTTGATATAGTTCTGCTTCAAACTTTCTCCTCTATTGCATTATGATGCATATATATATTTTCAAAATCTAGTCCTTAACGTATTTTGTTACTGAGGTTGTAGTCAATGTTATCTCCGAGGGTGAAAGAGAGTTTGAATATAATGGTGAGGAAACTTTTGGCAAGACAATCTGGTCATTTAACTTGTGGCTACTTTACTTCAAGCTAGCTTGTTGAGCGGAAGACTAAACTTACGCCTGCGCGGCCTCTTTCTCTTTTGCCCATTCTCTGTTCGCACAGAGCAGAGGAGGAAGAGTGAGCTCCCCGTCATTTAGGTGTAGCCACGCTTTTGAATGATAGACTGATTATGCTGCTTGATGGTCTGAGTTATCTGACTTTCAAAATCCCTATCGTATGATGAAGGTGGATAACGGGTTTTTGAGTGTGATCATTCAGTTTGGTGTGTGAAAAGCTGGTGTCAATTTAGTAACCAAAGTTGACTGCTTTTGCCGGCGAACTCCTACCAGCCAAGAAGAAGATTCAAGATGGAAGCTCTGATTTCTTGCTCAATTTATACTGTTTCATGTTTAACGGGAAAATGAAGGTGGGAAGTTTTTGATTTTGTTTTCCTTTTAATTTTGAAGGTAAAATGGTCAACTTTGGTTAAAGTCTGGTTAAAAGTATGGTTAAGTCCGGTCAAAGGTCGATTTCAGCGGTCAACGGTCGACCAGCAGGTCATCCGGATGCCAGGTGTCTATTTCCCCTATAACACTGGATGGCAAGTGTGTTTCATGAAACATTGGATGCTACTTAAAACTTGGTAGAAAAGAATGGATACCAGGTGCAATTAACTCTGCTTCTTTATTGTTATAAAAGACTGGGTGTTGTTTTTTTTATAATTATGTAATACTCTGTGGATTAGTAACCCACGATATATATTAACAGCTTAACGTTTATAAATTTCTAACTTGGTCATCTGGCATGAGTTCGTTTTTTTTATAGTGATCATTTAGCACGTATAATCCTGACTTATCGTATATCTTTTATATGTTTGCTACTCCTAAGTTGTTATCGTATTCTATATATATTGTGAGCTTTTACCTATTACTTCATATTTTTGTGTTGGTCGCTTTGTATGTATATGTATATAGATATATATTTACGTATATGTATGTATATATGTGCGTGTGAGTATATATATTGTTGACTTATGTCGTTATATGTTTATAGTTCATTATGCCATGTGATATCTCTCTTTTTGTTTTGTACTGTGTTATATCTCTTGGCGTAATTATGCTGGATTTTGTGTGTTAATGTTCTAGTATGTGGTTGATATGTGGAAATATGTCGTTAAAGTATGTTGTGTTAATCAGTGCGTATATATATAGTTAATCAGAAACATTGTGTATTATGGTCTTGTGTTTAAGTTATTATTATTATTTTTTTTGGCTCAGTGAAGCTTTGTTGATATCTTTGTTGATATCAACTGTCCACTCGAACTTTGCCTTCTTATGCTTCCGTCTGCTCAAGGGCACCAGTATCGACGAAAATCCTTAAACGAATTCCATGTAGCAGCTGGCCACACCAACAAAACTCCTTACTTCGGTCACCTTGGTCGGTCAGGGCTACTCAGCGATATCCTTAATCTTCTTAGGATCCACTGAGGTCCACTCTTCCGAACTTACGTGACTTAAGAAACCCACGCTTCCGCTGCGCAACTCTGATCAATTATCTCTGATTACATCATCTATACTGATGACGAGGCATTGATACCTGGTCTTTAGTGGTTGAACTCTGCTATGACGTCGCCAGCTTCCCCGACATTCGTATCAGTCATCACGTGGGTCTGGCACCAATCCTTGCTTCCTTTTATGCTGTTCCTGATTCTGATGTGATGATGACACCGGCCTCTGCCTAGTGCCCTCTCTCGTAAAACGTCATGGTTGTCGCACTCCTACTTGCAAAATTTTCCCTTACTCTGACCCGAATGTGGCGTCCATAATGAGCACATGGTGGTGGCAGTAACCATGCAATCCTCCGCAATTGTACGTCGCAAGCGGTCTTGTGATTATTAGCGTGCATGTCGCATATTTAGGCCTCCCTGGTGAAGGGTCCTTCTAAACATAGGCTTTCAGGCGTCCTGCATTTCCATGTAGTAGAACCTCAGACCCAGTGGCGCTAGCGGCGGAAGATGCTAGTTCAACTGCTACTAGCACTGCGCAGTCTACAGTCGCCATTGCGCCAAAGTGGTGGCCATGGTGTCGGCCAATGCTTGGAGGATGACCCCTGATCCTGGTGGTCGTTACCATAGCCACTGTTGTGTCCTTTGCCAGATTTTTCTTTTTTTTACGACGCGATGGTATTTTTCTTGGATTTCGCACGATCCTTGACGAGAATTTGGATTGATGGGAGTAATAGAGGGATTTGAGCATTTAGGGTGCTCATGCGAAAGTTCAGGGGTACAACAGTAATTAAATAGAGAAAGCTCACCAATGGCACTCACCTCCTTTAACCCGATCATAACTTAGGTCTACTTCATTTATTAGAGGTATAATCGTTATTCCTAGGTAAAGATCATATCTTATGTCTAAGTGATCTAACTAATCATGCGTTCCCGAGGTGGATCTGAAGCCTCGACTCTGATACCACCTGTAGCGTCCCGCTCCCGAGCCCTCACATCGGGAACAGTGCGTTCGCTGTATCTCGCTAAGGAGAATACAAGGCGTCGAGTTAACTTTCTACATGTCCGAAAATACGTAGAAATTTTTCTCGCGGAAACGAATTACCATAACATTAAATCACATGAATAAAGAAATCCTCAATAAAATATTACATCAGTGATGGCAATAAAGCCAATGTGCCAATGTCTAAGTGCTATTAGTCTAAGCAGGATAGTTTCTGATGAAATCCCAATAAAATAACGACAGACAGCCACAAGGTCTCTTTGTATTTTATGTGCGACAGTCAATCTGCCATACTACCGTGTCAGCCCCGTCCTCAGCAAAGACATAGTCGTTCGTTCCCTCGTGCTCACCTAGTGGGGGGAGGGGAAGTAGGGGTGAGTGACGGAAAATCACCCAGTAGGCACCTGCCTCCAACTAGTATAAGGCGAGCATACAAAAATGATATAACACATAGCACATAACATGGTATCACATAAGCGTATAAAAAGAAATGCGGAAAGGTAATTCACTCCAGATAAAGAATGCGCAACATCGTGATGCATGTCCCACTATGCATGTCACACGCAATAAATTATGTCACACAGAATGCCGATATCTCCATCGTGCAATGCATGAACCCGGGTCCTACTGAGTGGTTGTGGGTCGTACCCACACACAGTCATCATACTGAGTGTGTGTGGCCGCGCCACCGTACACCATCCTGAGTGTGCGTGGCTCCATCACCGTACACCATCCTAAGCGCCCGTGACTCATACGTCACAACCCGCCATAAATGCAATGCACGTGCCATGAATACAGAAACACAATCGCCTGAGGCCCCTGGCCCATCCTCACCTTCCTCCGGCACTCAAATCTAGGTTCAATGATTATTCGAATAATGGTTTATCATTGTTCGGCGTCAAACCTTTTTTTCCATGGCTTGTATACATTTATCATGCACTTTCTATATTTTTTCTCATTTTTTCCCTATTTATTTCTATTTATTACCTAATTACACAAATTAAATAAATTATCAAAATTACTGAAATTTAATGTAAAGAATTTAATTTCAGCATTTTATAATTTCTGGGGTTTATTTAGAATTTTCTGATATTTGTTTATATTTTTCCTATAATTATTAGTATTTTTAAACAATTAAATAACATTAATATAAATTCAGATTTTTTTTATTATTCTGGCCGGCCTAGCCTGCCTTACCCTATGCCACCCGCATCAGTCCTGGCCCGCCCGGCCCTTCTCTCCTTTTTTTTATTATATTAGTTAACTAGGCCGGCCAGCTAGGGCCCGGTCTGTTGGCCATTCGGCCCGGCCCGCGGTCGGCTTAGCAAGTTATGCTTTTTTTATGGTTAGCATATGGGCCTGGCCTGCGCACAGCCATCCCATTAAGGTGTCTGGCCTGCCAGTGCCTTCTGGCCCGGTCCGGTTATAAAGGTTTTTTTATTAATCGCATCTGACACCTCCAGAAAAGCGCGTGAATGACACGCCGTCCCTCCAGGCGGCGCGTGAGGCGTTTTCGACCCCGATCTATATTTTTGCCTATTTTCAGTCTATGAGAACCTATTCTAAGGCCAAAACAAAAACTAAAAACCCCAAATATGCTAAAGATGTGCTAATTTGGTTATCAAATTTTTCTCTAAAATCAAATCCAAGCCACGCAAAACAGTATACGCATTTAACAGTTTCACAACCATCAATCCGGCACAGAATCAACAGCATGATGTAGATTT